>JAKULF010000022.1:0-186961 GCA_022661535.1 Eutypa lata
CCTTTTCTGAGCTATAGAATTTGTGAAGGATAAAGGAACTAAAGAACCCTTTAACTCTAAACTCGAGATAGCAAAAAAGATAGCAGATTTAGCCTTCTCACCTCAGTTTAAATTGCTAATTTACTATGGCGGAGATGCAGGTTATCATGTTCACATAGATCGTGTTATTATTGCTCCTCCATTCATTATTAAAAGAAGGAGATAGATTATATTGTAAAGGTTCTATCAAAGGTTGTTCATATAGTTTGTAATGAAATTAATAGCAATAGTTCGGACAAACATGGAGGTTAAAATACTTCTTATCTTACAAATAAACGGTACAATGGTGTTAGAGTTAATAAATTTTCTACGCAAGCAATAGTCCGTGATTTTGTAAGAGCTTTTGATAAACCTTTTAATAATTATAAGGCTAGCACGCGTACTATAGCACATCGTTAATATCTGAAAGTCTTAAAAATAAAGGTGGTAGTTTTTATGAGTGGTTTGGTGGTGGGTCAATATAAATAAATTAGTAGGTAATAATTGATCAATAAGTCAAGAAGATTAGATTTTATATTTTAATTAAAATTTGGTATGAATAAAGTAAGGTAAATTAACTATTAATTATACTATTTTAAGAGTTAATCATACTTATATGCTTTGCCCACGCCTATATTTATTACATTAACCTTTATGGTTAGGGATATGTATTAGTTATTAACACCTAAATCTTTCTTTTTCAATTAAGATGAGGATCCACTTTTTTAACTTTTAGTTTGTTGAATAAGGGAGAAGAATAATAAAATTAAAGCCCTTATATTATTAAAAACAGATACATATTTTATTTAATAATTAATTTAATTCTTGTTTCTTTAATAAATTAGTAGATAATAATTGATCAATAAGTCAAGACAAGCCTTTTTAACTTTTTTACAGTGCATTATTAATACCTTTCACATTAATTGTATATAATACATATAAGAGCCTTTATTAACTCTAAATTTTACTAACCTAAATTATAATAATAATCAAAACATGAGAATATTAAAAAGTCATCCTTTATTAAGATTAGTTAATTCGTATATTATTGATGCATCAGAACCTAGTAACATTAGCTATTTATGAAATTTTGGGTCATTATTAGCTGTTTGTTTAATAATCCAGATAATTACTGGAGTAACATTAGCGATGCACTATAACCCTAGTGTATCAGAAGCATTTAACTCAGTTGAGCACATCATGAGGGACGTTTCGAATGGTTGGCTTGTTCGTTACTTACATAGTAATACAGCTTCAGCTTTCTTTTTAGTGTACTTACACATAGGTAGAGGAATATATTACGGATCTTATAGATATCCAAGAACATTAGTTTGAGCTATAGGTACTGTTATACTTATACTTATGATGGGTACAGCTTTCCTGGGTTATGTTTATAGCCCGAAATGGTTTAATATAAGTAATAAAGGAAATATAAAGTATAACAAAGTAAATAGTAAAAGATGGTTTAACCAAAGCATGGTAAAAAGAGGATATTCTACAAATCGTCCTTCAGATAATATTGAAATTTCTGAAAGACTAGAAATAATTCTTCAAGAATTAGGTTTAAACCCGGTATATGTTTATGAAAATTTAAATTTAGAAGATACTAGAAAACAAATATTAAACGATACCAGAGGTTTAAGCGGTATATACATGATAGTTAACAAAATAACTAAAGATTATTATATAGGTTCTGCGGCAACCAATAGATTTTATGCTAGATTCTGTAACCATGTTATTTATTTCAGAGGTAGTAAAATAGTTAAATTAGCAATTAAAAAATATGATTTGAAAAATTTTGCTTTTATTGTATTAGATTTATATCCTAATATTGTTACCAAGGAAAATAACAAAGAATTATTGGATTTAGAAGATAAATATTTAAAATTGTTAGTGCCTAACTATAATATTTTGACCGAAGCAGGTTATAGTTTTGGCTACAAACACACTGAAATTGATCGTAAAAAGATGAAAGATATTTATAGTGATGCTAGACGTGAAATAATAGGTAATATAAACAAAGGTAAAAAGCTTTCTCCTGAAACCATAGAAAAAATGAGAGAAAAGGCTTTAAATAGACCTCCTATGTTAGATATAACTAAACAAAAGTGTATAGTTAATACAAGACCTGTTGTTTTGTATAACTTGAATGGTACTATTTACGGTGAATATTATACTATTTTGGATGCAGCTAAATCTATAAACTGTGGAGAAAAAACTATTAGAAGAGCACTAAAAACAGAAAAAGGATTAGTGAAAAGACAATGAATAGTAAAAGATTTGTCAAATAAATAGTTATCTTATTTCCAATTTTTTGTTATACTTTATTTTTATATTAAATCATAGTCCCGCGAGTAACAATCTTTCTGCAATCTTTATAGAGAAAAAAAGATTAAAGTGGTATAACCCGACGGGGATATAGAATAGTCTTTAAGATTATTTGGCGATGTTAGTGAAAACGATCAAAGAAGTTTAAACTTTAAGATCGTCGGTTATATAAATGATCGCGACAGACTGGGTCACTAATGGGTGGCTGAAATGCTGCTTAATGCACAGGCGGAACTTTTGGTTAAATTAATTTAATTAATAGAATATACGAATTAAAAGTTATTCTAGCTTATTATCTTTTTAATAAGTAAGTTTGTATGTTTTACCTTATGGTCAAATGTCTTTATGAGGTAATAGTTTGCCTCAAATGTATAACTAAAAATTAAAAACTTTATGTTGATTGAAATAATACTATATAAATTGTATCTTAGGGTTTTAAGTTAAAATAATCCAAGTTATATGATGTAAATTATTTTATACCTAACTCAACTAAAAAATAAGTTCCTCCATAGTTTGTCAATCTTTCCTTAATCCGTCAATCTGTATAAGAAGATATATTGACTAGCATAATCTCATTTCTTCGGAGAGATATATCGCCAATAGGTAGTATCCCTATGTACTCCTAGTTCTTCAAACCCAGCTTTTTTCAGCACCTTTTGACTTCCAGTGTTTTTCACATGAGCTCTACCCCACAATTGTTCTGTCTTATCCTGGTAATCCATGTCGGGAAGGTTGTCTAATTTAAGATGTGTAGTCATGCGAGGTAGACTCCACCAAAATGATATGAAGAAGGGCACGAACTCAGAAGCGTACCCTTTACCCCAGTGCTTCTTCTTTAAATAGTAATAGATGGATGGCCATCCATTACTATAAATATGCACTCCTACCTCACCGATTAGCTCTCCCTCATTATCGTCTGATTTCTTCAAGAATATTCCTAAGTAGTAATGATTCGGTCGAAAAGGAGATTCTGGTTGTAGATCTTCGAGGTTTTTTCGAGTTTCACTCTCAGTTTCACTCTTCTTGTCTGGCTTGCCCTCGCCTCCTCTCAAGAGATGCAGAACTTCGGGATCCTTTCGGAGGGAGTGGTATGCATCGAGGTCCGAAAGAAGAAGTGGTCGAAGGATGAAGTGATAGGTGATAATAGGTTCATGTAGGTTACCCGCAAGGGGACATGGACGAGTCGTAAGGACCTTATCTTTATAGAAAAGGTCTTTTGTTAATAGCCAATGGAAGAGGTTTTTGTCCAATACATTTCGATAGACTTGAAGGTCAAAGCCTGTATTTAACAGTACGTTGTAAGCAATAAAAGTATCGAGTTGGTAAGGAATCCCTGGCCTAGTCCAAGCGTATACTAGCTCTTTTGTCTCAGGTATATTCGTACCTTGGAGGTTGGTAGAGTCGGGGCTGGGAACTGCTAGGATATTTACTTTCTCGCGGGGTAGATTCCACCAAAATTCCATAAAGGTTGTTGTAAACTCAGTTTCGTAGTGTTGGCGCCAGTGTTCTTTTTTGAATATAAACCGAAATTCAGGCCATCCGGTTAGGGTAGATGCAAATTTATGTACCCCGCCTTCCCCTATCAACTGGCCCTCGTGTTTGTCTTCCTTCTTAAGGAAGATTCCGAAGTATACGTGCGAACCCTGGTATGGTGGTTGTAGACGTTGGAGCTTGTTCTGAGTTTCATTCTTGTTCTGATCGGGCTTGCCTGTGTCTGAAAAAGCCATAGTTTCGGGTTGGCTTCGAAGGGTGTAGTATGCCTCGAGGTCCGATAGAAAAAGAGGTCGAAGGATAAGACGATCAGAATGAATAGTAGGTAGGTTATTCTCAACCAGAGGAAGCGTGGTCGAGACAGTAATATGAGTCGGTGTGGTGGTGGTAGCAGCCATTGTGATTGGTTGGATAAGTGCTAAATATGTAAATGCGTATAGAGATTCTGGTGCTGGATTGTAACTTTCTAAGTTGATAGAGAACAAGAGAAAAAAAGGGTAAGGAGAAGGTGATTGCTTATCCTTATATACTGTTTTTCTTTGTCAAAGTCACATGTAAATTTTTATTTGATTTCTAAGCAGGAGCTGGGATATTAGGAGTTCTCCCAGATTCTACTCATCGAAGGTTTACTATGACTTATTGTGGATCCGCATAATTTCAGTGATCATCATGTGAAAAGGCCAGATGATCAAAGATAAAACAAAAGATAAGGAGAGAACAGGTATGATTGGATAGTTTACATTGGAGGGCGGGATTTCCGCAGTCTGACTCATGCTAAGGAGGATGAGGTGTCATGGTGGCGAGCTTGCTTATCCACATTTTCCGAATTAAGATTAGATATTTATGCGATCTGACTCATGGTTTACTGAAGATGATGTGTAATGGCGACTCAAGGGAATGGAGATTACGCGTCATGTGGCGAGGACGGAAGTTCTGCTTACCCCCTGCAAGATTGATGCCACAGTTAGGTCTTGATTTCGTATTACTCCTGCGTAGCCTGGGTGTGGCAAAATGCCGAGAAAGATTTTCATTGAGTCAGAAGACTGAAAAAATCTTGCCAGATGTAGATCATAGATAAGAAAACCTGTTTTCTTTGGCTCTACAAGCTTACCTCTGTGACAAGCTTACGTCTGCTTTTTATTTCTAAGCAACCCATCGGTCTCAAAAATAAAACAAGAGATAAGGAGATAATGGATATGATTGGGTAAAAGATTGAGGGATTTATGCAGGTGTAGCACCAAAACTGATCTTTCGTATATGTTTTGTCAATATGGTATGACTCATGACTAGTGCCAAGGTGGCAACCCTAATGATGTGAATCACCGGAGCATATGTTCCAATGCGACTTTGCTGGGAAAACGGTAAGCTTTGATTTCTAAGCAAGAGACAAGGATGAAGAAGTAGAAGAGATCTGTTAGTGGTTCAAATATTGAGGGATTTATGCGCGATGACTCATAGATCGATCAATAATGATGCGTGATGGGTAGGTTACGCCATGTGATTTGATTACGCTTATCTATTGGCCATAGTCTAGGATAAGAAAATCTTGACAAATGCAGATCTTGGATTAGAATATGTAATAGGATAAGATAAGAATTTATCATCCCATCCTAATCGTTTAAGTTGAAATTTACCTATCCTCAATTTCTATTTAAGCTAGATCCTTTCCCTTTACTTGTTTCAAGAGTACCAGACCTATATACAATAAGTTCTCTTTTTACCAAGTCATCTTTTTTACTCATTGTATTTATCATGGATCTTCCTTATTTTCCAGCACGTACCTATCGTTATGGTTAAATACATACTCAGGATCTTTTTGTCGAGAACTCATCTCAAAGGATGGACGGTCTACCTACTATGACTTCATCTCAGAATAATGAGATGAAGTCAGAATATGAATCGACTCTCTCTGTTACAGGCTCGAATTCTCGTACAGAGATTCTTCAAGGTCCAGACTCCAACTTGCACCTTGAAGAGATCCATGATGTATCTGAGTCACCAAAGACTGTGTTTGACGGTCTTCCTTGTGACACCAAGCTTTCGAGTTCTGAGAGAATGGATGATCTCCCCGACTATGAATCCTCTCAAACTCTTTATTCTGAACCGTCCGTGATATTAATTTCGGACGATTCTTATTCAAAGACCTTACCAAGAAAGGGTACCCCTTTTCCTGTTACCACTACCGACATCTCTGATCCAGGATCAGAAAGGACAAAATGCTACACGAAGGGCACAAGCTCTTCTTCGATATTTACGGGTTAGTTGTTCCAGGGTGTTCTCCTTAATTTAACTAACTTCTTGCTAGCGAAACCTCATCTTCATCATGATGGCTATTCTTGGCGTTATGGACCGACTCATCCTAGTAAGGAATGGGTTAGAAAGTATTGCAAGCAACATGGTCTAATACCTTCTTCCTTGCCTCGAACGACCTCTTCAAAGGTGGACATTGTAAAAAAACGGCCTACTTCGAAAACCCTCCTTCAAAAGTTGAAGGAGGTTGTTAGACAACACTTGGAAGAGGAGGATGACTTTGGTGTGAAAGTTAGTGCAGGGTATTCATCTTGGAGGGAGTCAAAGATATCGGATCTGACGATGGAAAAGAAAGAAAAAGCTATAGAGTTCAGTCTTGATTTTAAGTTTATTAGTTTTACATAGTTGCATAATTGAGTATCCATCTATAGGGTTCTACGAAGAGAGGCAATATTTACTTAAATTCTCCTTTTTCAAAATTATGCAGCAATACTAGTGAAAACGGTCAAATATATTTGTTTAGTATAAAGACCGTCGGTATAGTATAATATCGCTACAGACTGGTCCACTGGTAGGTATCTAAAATGATGCTTAATGTACAGTCGGAGTCTTTTTTCAACATATCATTAGCTATATTGAGACACAAGGCTTTATACTAAATTAAGATTATTATATTTAAATAAGTATAAAGTACAGGGTTTGCTTGTTTTAAACATGAAAAGCTAAATTCCATAGCTAGAATGAGCAAATTAAAGACTTGGCTACAGTTTAACCGCGAAGTAATAGCTGTAGCAAAATACCACTAATTGCTGGAAACTCTTCTATTCAGATGACAATCAGCAGGGAAATTAACATATTATGTTAAAACCTTCAGAGACTATACGTGGTACATTTAACTTTTTATATAGTAATATTTTTATTATATAGATTAAGAAAATGAAGATATAGTCCAAACCATTAAATAAATTTAATGAAAGGAGAGTCGCGCCTCCTTACTTTTTTAATAACAGTAAATGTTTCAGTATATTCGCAAACATAAACCTTATTTAAGGTTAATAAATTGTTTATACTGGGTTGTTACAAACAAAGGTTTAATGTATTACTTTTTTAATATCACCAATTTT
Source organism: Eutypa lata (assembly GCA_022661535.1). Taxonomy (NCBI): domain Eukaryota; kingdom Fungi; phylum Ascomycota; class Sordariomycetes; order Xylariales; family Diatrypaceae; genus Eutypa; species Eutypa lata. Next base: position 7,212 of record JAKULF010000022.1, read on the forward strand.
AGTATATTATTTTCAAATTTATTTAGATTTATACTATTACTTTGTATTTACCTTTTTTAAGTCTAAGGTCAAAGACAATAGAGAAACTAATGAGATTAATGTTTTATTAACTGGTGTCCATAAAGAATTACCCGATTCATCTTTAAATACTAATTTTATAGAATGATTCGTAGGCCTTTGTGAAGCAGAGTCTAATTTTTTAATTAGAACAAGAAAAAACGCAAAAGAGGAAGTTTCGGGTTTTGAGTTTGTATTTAGAATTACTTTACATCAAGAGGATAGAAAAGTTTTAGAATACATAAAAAACACATTAAGATGTGGTAGATTAAACACTGAGAGAGATGTTTTAATATTTTCAATATCTCAATTAAATGATATTGAGACGGTCTTAATACCTATATTAGATAAATTTACATTAAACACTACCAAGTACTTGGATTATCTTTATTTTAAAAAAGCATTTTGTATGTTTAGAAATCGTAAATCTAGTGAATTAACTTTACAAGAAATTAATTTAAATATTATAAAATTAAAAGAAGGTATGAATAGTAAAAGAGTAAACTTTGTTTTACCTGAGGATCATAGTATAGTAATTACAGGTAATTATCTAGTAGGTTTACTAGAGGGAGATGGATCATTTTACTTAAATAAGCACGATATGACAGCTCGTTTTTCACTTGTTACTACTACAGTGAATAGACTAGTTTTAGAAAAAATACGTGAGTTTATTTTAAGTTTATTAGATGAGCATTCTTATATGCTAGGAAGTACAACTAAACTAATTAATATTAGTAATAAAAAAATTAAAAGTGGACATAGACCTATCTCTATATTAGAAATCTCTCAAATTGATTTTATTTGCAATGTACTTATTCCTTACTTAGATAGTATAGAATTTAAAACTAAAAAATACCAAGATTATCTAGATTTTAAAACAATAGCGTTATTAATCTTAGAAGGTAAGTATTTAACTAATAAAGGTAAAGAATTAATAATTAGATTAGGTGACAGTATGAATAATAATAGACTATCTACTAATCCTAACCCTATTATATTAGATGATACTACTAAATCAGAATTAAAAATTTTAGTAAAATCGGATCCTTTAATAAACATAGATTCTGAAGGTAGAGCTATGATAATATCTGAAAAAAAATATATAAGATCTACCTATATTATAAAAGTTTACCTTCTAAATGGTTCTGTTAATTATTTTACAAGTGGAATTTCATGCGCTAAATTTCTACATGTAAGTAATGATTCTATAACAAAAAGATTAAACGATGGTAAACCAGTAAAAAATAAGGAAGGTTTAATTGTTGCTCAGTGTATAAAAAGAATAAAAGTCTACTCTTCTTTAAAATAATGATACAAATTCTTAACTCAAATTTTTCTCAACCACGTCGTAAAACAACCACTTAATTATAATTGGTTATATTAGTATTACTAACCTTATAAGTGCTATTCCATGAATTGGACAAGATATTGTTGAGTTCATTTGAGGAGGTTTCTCTGTTAATAACGCAACTTTAAATAGATTCTTTGCATTACACTTTGTATTACCATTTGTTTTAGCTGCATTAGCATTAATGCACTTAATAGCACTTCATGATACAGCAGGGTCAAGTAACCCTTTAGGTGTATCAGGTAATTATGACAGATTACCTTTTGCTCCTTATTTCTTATTTAAAGATTTAATAACAATCTTTATGTTTATATTTGTTTTAAGTCTATTTGTGTTCTTTATGCCTAATTACCTGGGTGATTCAGAGAACTACATTATGGCTAATCCAATGCAGACACCGCCTGCTATTGTACCTGAATGATACCTTCTTCCATTCTACGCCATATTAAGATCTATTCCTAATAAATTATTAGGGGTTATTGCAATGTTTAGTGCAATATTAGCTATAATGTTATTACCTATTACAGATTTAGGTAGATCTAAAGGTTTACAATTTAGACCTTTAAGCAAGATAGCTTTCTTTATCTTTGTAGCTAATTTCTTAGTTTTAATGCAATTAGGTGCTAAACATGTAGAATCTCCATTTATAGAATTTGGACAAATAAGTACAGTATTATATTTTGGACATTTTGTATTTATAGTTCCTTTTGTAAGTCTAATAGAAAATACTTTAATAGATATTAGTTTTAGTCATAACTATAAAAAATAATCGGTATGGAGATAGAATAAAAGATTATGCTGCAGGTATTGCCTTTATTCCAGTAATTACTTTTTATTTTTTGGGTATTACGTAAATAAGCCAGCCCTTGATAGTTTGAATGGATTATGATAAATAAATGTTTAAAGAAAAATAATTTAATTAGATTTTTTTATATAAACCTAAAAATTATACTAATATTATAAAATAAGTATAAAAAAAAAATAAAAGAAACCTAAGTTTCTTTTAAGATTATGATGTAGTAGGTCTACACTTTGATTGCAGATCTTAAGTACGAGGTTCGATTCCTCCATAATCTTGTTAAATATTCGTATAATTATCTAGCTTCTTTTTTATAACTATAGATTAATGAAATACATTAATTATATACTTTTTTTTAATAAATTTAAATTTATTATATGAAGAATGCTTATGCCTGTGTGTATCGTTCAAGATCAGGAGGATAGGCACATACATAGTGATAATGTGACAAATGAAGGTTTGAAATCTTCTATTAGTATGTGATTTGAACGATGATTTTTATCAACAAACGCTAAAGATATAGGAACATTATATTTAATGTTTGCACTATTTTCAGGGTTATTAGGTACAGCATTTTCTGTACTTATAAGAATGGAGCTAAGTGGTCCAGGTGTACAATATATTGCAGATAATCAATTATATAATAGTATTATAACAGCTCATGCTATATTAATGATATTCTTTATGGTCGAAAAATATTTTTTTATATTAAATATTAAATCGCAACCTTCCCTAGACATAGGGATAGTTAATTATAGTGGTAATAACGATGTTACAATAACAGGTAATAATAACGATGGTAACCAAAATTCTCAAAAGCCTAAAGATAAGTATGTTAAAGTTTTAATAAATGATCCTTTTAATAATAGAGATATAATACTTAAAGTAGCTAAGAAGCAAAGAGGTATTTATATATGAGAGAGTTTAGATAGTAAACATATGTACGTAGGTCATTCTATTAATTTATATAATCGAATAAGTTCTTATTTTATGCCATCAATACTTAATACCAAAGCACGTAGAGTCTTACGTTATTTAAATAAACATGGTTTTAGTAATATGAAGTTAACTATTTATATTATGGATGAGAATTCTAGTTTAGAACAAGTGGTAGAATTAGAACAACATTTTATTGATAGTTTAAAACCAAACCTTAATGTAGATTTAGTAGCTAGTAGTTCAGGATATCATGAGCCTATGGGACAAGAAATAAGAGAAAGATTGCGTAAACAAAGAGGTATTCCAGTATATGTTTATAATACTGACGACTTAGCGTTGTTATATGTTTTTGAGTCAAAACAACATATGTATGATTCGATAAGTATTCACCATAATAGTTTAAACGATTGTTTAAATTTAGGTAATTTATACTTAGATACTTTCTTTTTTTCTCTAGATTTAATTGAGGAATCTACTATAACTAATATACTTACTTTAGATGAAATTAAAAGTTTAGTTAGTGATAAACGAGATAAATATCTCATTAAACAACCCGCAGCTAAATCTATTTTAGCTGAGTTTAAAGACGATTCAAGTAAAAATCTAGAATTTTATTCTTTGAATAGTTTAGCTAACCATCTAAAAGGTGATCGTAAAGTTATTAGAGATTACCTAAAAGGAAACAAGTTAGGTTATTATAGGGGTAAATGAAAATTTACATACAAAAATTAAAGATATTTTATATAAAAAAGGCATGGCCGGGTAAGGTAGAAATATCTTACTTTCTTTTCACTATGTGCTGGAACTCTTTTAAATATTTGGAACTAGTACTACAGACTTTCTTTTACTAGAAAAGCGGTAGAACACAGTAACATTTCAAAGAATTAAGTAATCAGCCGGAAACCAAAGATAAAAGGGCTCACTGTAGCATTAAACACTTTTATTTAGTAGGATCTTCAGAGACTATGCGTGAAATACCTTAGTAAATATTATATATATTTAAAGGTAAAGATATAGTCCAAACATTAGCGAAAGTTAATAATAAGTCGTATGCCAGCTTTAATAGGTGGTTTTGGTAATGAAAAAAGGTTTTTTATTCTACTTTAAATCTACAGAGAGATAATGATGATACAAATTTATTACGTGAAAAATTGGGGCCTTGATTAGCAGGTTTAATAGAGGCAGACGGTTCATTTTCTATTCACGATGAAAATACCAAAGCTAAGAAATATGCACCTAAAATAATTATAGTTTTTAGTTTAAATGATACTCCTTTAGCTGAAAAACTATTTCTATTAACTAAAGTAGGAAATATTTATAGAAGAGAAAATCAGGGTTGCGTTTTATGAAGTATTCAAAATAGTGAAGATGTTATTAAAATAATTAATATCATAAATGGCTACATGCGTACACCTAAAATAGAAGCTTTACATAGGGCAATTAATTGATATAGAGATAATATGAACATAAATATTCAACCTTTAGATTTAGATTTATCTAGTATTGATAGTAATGCTTGATTAGCAGGTTTTACAGATGGAGATGGAAATTTTTCTATAACTTTAACAGATAGGAAGAAAAGAGGTGTAATAACCTCCAAAAGAGTTCAAGCCTTTTTCCGTCTTGAGTTAAGACAAAATTATCATAGAGAAGTTTCTATTGAACAAGGTGGTGCTAGTTATTTTGATATATTAGATAAAATAGCTAGATATCTAAGTGTAAATCTCTATTCTAGATCTAGAGAACAAGAGGATAAAGTTTTCTACGCTTTTATGGTTATAGCTCACAATGCAATTAGTCATCAAAAGGTAATTGAATATTTTGATCGTTATCCTTTATTATCTTCTAAATATTTAGCTTATAAAGATTGAAAATATATTGTTGAACAAATTAGATTGCGTGAAGGTAAGCCTTTGACTGCTGAAAATGTCTTAGATATACAAAAAATTAAAGACCAATTTAATAATAAACGTAAAGTATATGATTTTTCTCATTTAGATTTATTAGATAAAAATTAGAATAAATAAAAGAAATTGCCAAAGGTAATAGTAATATTACTATAAAAATATAACTATATGCGGGAAGTTCTTAAAGTTTTATTGTAGGAATTGTGAAAATTTATTTAACGTACACGATCCTTAAAATCAATAAAAATAAAAATAGAAAATCCGCAGGAAACGAAAAAAAAGTTACTTTTTATAGGATCCTCAGAGACTATACGTTATACTCCTATTACAAAATCGGATGAAGATATAGTCCAAATGTAATTTAACGATTACAGTGAAATGAATTTCTTATTACCTTTACTTGTAGGAGGGCCTGATATGGCATTCCCACGTCTTAATAACATAAGTTATTGATTATTAATACCTAGTTTATTATTATTAGTATTCTCTGCTGTAATAGAGGGTGGAGCAGGTACAGGATGAACTCTTAAGGGTAAGGAGTTGCCTTGGGGTGACTCAAGGGCAATAAAACCCTACTCGATGCATAGAACTCTTAATATCGTTATTGATAGAGTTACGTACTACTCGTTATTATTTTATATAGCAGTAATAAAGTACTTAATTTTTCTAGTCTTATTTATTGGATTAGATTTAAGACAATATGCCTGGGATAGAACACTAGTAATGTTTAATTCCTATCAGAGACTAAACGTAGGGCATCCTAATAATATTCATGATCATACAAGATGAATTAATAAGTCTAAATATTATGAAAATAAAGATAATTTTCATCAATGATTAGTCGGTTTTACAGACGGCGACGGAAGTTTTACTATCTACAGATCTAAAGACGGAAAATGAACTCTTTTTTTAAATTGACTCAAAGTACGTATAATTTAAGATTATTATATTTTGTAAAAACTCAGTTAGGGTTTGGATCAGTAAGTATTAACACTAATAATATAAACGCTGATTTTAGAATTAGAGATAGAAAAACCATTGGGTCGGTTATTTTACCTATTTTTGATAAATACCCTTTATTGACAAGTAAATATTACTCTTATTATAAATTTAGAGAAGCTTATCACATTTTAGAAAATAATAATTTAACTAATCAAGAGAAGGATAGATTATTATTAGACTTGATTAATAAACAAATGCCTGATAATTATGTTTCACCTGCTTGAGAAGTTGTTAACTTTGAAGTTAATAATACTAATGAAGCTAAATTAGTAATGAGTAAATATTGATTAATTGGTTTTACAGAAGCTGAAGGAAGTTTTTATTTAGTAAGTAAAACATCTACTCGTATAGTTCATGCTTTTGAAATAACTCAAAAATTAGACGTTATTGTTTTAAAAGCTATTTCTTTAATATTAGGTATTAACATAATGAAGAAAAGGACTTATTACGTAGCGATTACAACAAATTCTCGTGCCATAGAAAATATAATATCATACTATCATAATTGCATTAAAGGTATGAAAGCCATAGAGTTTAGAATTTGAGCTAGAAGTTATACAAACCATAAAGGAAATTATGAAAAATTAAGTAAAATAAGAGAAGTCGTGAGAAATTTAAGATTAACTAGATTAGATAAAGATTTTAAAAACATTAAAAAAGATTAATGTTTATTATTAGGATGAAGGCATAGTCCAACCCATCGTGTGAATGATGGATATAACGATAGTTTTTTTATTATAAATTTTATTGAAAAAAGGGGGTGGATTTATAATATTATTAAAGGTAGATTTATAATATTATTCGGGGCGGTATCAATAAAATAAACTAAATAAATTATAATAGAAATATGAGGTTATTAATAAAAAAAAATGTTACCCTCCTGTTGGATGACCTGGGTCGTCATCTTCATGGGAACAACTACCAAATTCCGGGGACCTCCTAAAGCTTAATATAATGGTACCAAACCTGGTTGGAAACAACGGAGGTGGATGAAGTAATTACTCATATAAGGTAACAAGCCATAAGATGCTTGAAAGAGCAATGGACAATCGCGGATCTAAGTCAGCAATATGTGAAAGTGTTGCTGTAAAAGAGCAACGAGTGGACGGTAGTTGACGTATTTATCCAATAATACGTCTAAGGTGCACTCTAACGGGTTTCGAAAGAAATTATCAAGTCAGAAACCCTTCTAACCAATTTCTTAATAAACGATCTTATTCTTCAATTGCTTTGAAGTCTTCGGCTTCTAAATTTAGCTTCAACCCTGATTTATAACAGGGTTGGTAGATGCGGAAGGTTCATTTATGGTTAGAATTAGAAAGAATTCTAAGTATCGTACAGGATGAACTGTCGTGTCTATATTTTCGATTGTTTTCGATAAAAAGGATTTACCTCTTTTGGAGGGAATTAAAGCTCATTTGGGGGGATTAGGAAGTATAAAGAAGAATGGTGAAAGTACATTTAGTTATAGAATAGAATCTTCTGAACAAATTTATAATGTAATATTACCATATTTTAATAAATATCCTTTAATAACCCAGAAGCTTGGGGATTATCTTCTCTTTAGAGAAGTTGTAGAATTGATGAACAATAAAGAACATTTGACCGAGGGCGGATTAAATAAAATAGTCTCTATAAAAGCTTCTATTAATAGAGGTTTATCAGATGAATTAAAGGCAGCTTTCCCTCAATGTATTCCAGTAATGAGGCCAATAATGGTAAATCCAAAATTCCTCATCCTGAGTGGATAGCAGGGTTTACTTCTGGGGAAGGGTGCTTTAAATTAGCGGTAAAAAAATCCTCTAGAGTTGCAGTAGGATTTCAGGTTTTATTGGTATTTCAAATCACTCAGCATGCTAGAGATGAGAAATTAATGGAGAGTTTAATTTCTTACTTTGGCTGCGGAGCCATAGAAAAAGACCCTCGAGGCCCTTGGTTAAATTTTTCTGTGTACAATTTTACAGATAATAATGAGAAAATCCTTCCGTTTTTTCATCAACATGCAATTATTGGTGCTAAGTCCGAAGACTTCCAAGATTGATGTAAAGTTGCTAAATTAATGCAAACAAAGATTCATTTAACTAAAGAAGGGTTAGATCAGATTATTTCCATTAAATCGGGCATGAATAAAGGAAGATTTGGAGGGGTACAAAATACCCACAACTAACTTTACTCAGTTATATCTTAGGGTATAAACACCTTAGATAAAGAAGATTTAAGATCAAAGTTTATAAGAATTGTATGATAAATCTGATCATCGTGTTATCAGGGGTACAAAGTCATAGTGGACCTAGTGTAGATTTAGCTATATTTGCTTTACATCTTTCAGGGGTTAGTTCACTTTTAGGTGCTATCAATTTCGGCTTGTTGCTACCGCTATTATTAACCCTACGAATAATTTATTATGTTATTTATATTCTTTACCATATTGTTTCCTATATCACAGTCTTCTCGTCTTTACTTATTAAAGATGAAAGTTTTACTATGCTAGCGAAATCTAATGATTCTGGCTTAGAAGCCAATGAAGATAACGGTGGCGAACTTGAGAATGAAGATGCCCCAGAGAATGACGAAGAAAATGAATTAGATAACGAGAGCAAAAATGACAATGAAGAAAATGAATTAGAGCCTGAAGAAGATCCTGAAGAACCTGAGAAGAATTCAGGTAAAAAGCGGGATTGGGGTCTTATTTTAGGAAGAAAAGGTAAAAATGTTTTTGTTCATCAATTAGCGAATTCTCAAGTTAACAGTAATAAACCTGTAACTTTAAAGGTATTAAATGAAATATTAGCATATTCTAATATTTTAGTGAGCGAAGATACTTTAAATTCCTTATTAGCTATACCTAGATTAGTCTTTTATGATTTACATAAACAAGAAACCTTAGATTTAATTTACGAGAAATTGGGAACACCACATAGTAAAATCCAACCGCGAGGTGTTTATATTTTTACTTATTTAAGTACTGGTGAAAAATATGTAGGTTTATCCTCCCAATTAGCTTTTAGATTAAAAGATTACTTAAATCAAACACATAAAATCACTGGAAAACTCATTCCTTTAATGAAAGAAGTAGGTTTATCTAAATTTAAATTAGAAGTTATATGCTTACCTTATTACCCTGAATTCAAATCAGAAATAATATTAGAGCAATATTTTTTACTAGACCCTTCCTTTAATTTAAATACTATAAGAGTTTCAAATAATCCTAGTGGATCTAATTCTAAAGCTTTATTTATGTATAATAGAGATAAATCAATACTTTATTATTCTACTACACAACAAAAAGATTTTATATCTAAACTTAGTATAAGTCATTTTTCATTTACTAAACACCTTACAAAAGGTACTTATTACTTAGGTAAATATTTATTTACAAGAGAAAGTAATAATACTGCTAGACAGTCTCAGATGACTTTACCTGAAATAGCTTTAATGTTAAAAAGAGACAGAGTTAAATTTAATAAGGAAAAACCTGTTAATAGTTTAAGTAAATCTATTATATTAATAGACGTACAGAGTAAGGAGGAACTTTTTTTTGAAAGTTTAGGACAATGTATTAATTTCTTAAAAAGTAAAGGATTTTCTACTTCTCAAGTGACATTAGTAAAACGTTTAAATACAGATCAATCATATAAAGGTTATATTTGTAAAACTGTAAATAATAAATAAATATTAATATTTTTCTTTTCCCTACCCAGAGGATTAGAAGCACCCCCCCCCGCTTGCAAAGCTGCGGGAGGTAGCTTACATATTAGGGAGTTTGGGGGAAGTGGTAGAGTTAATACTCTGGGGTTAATAATATATTAACAATAATAAAAAAATGAGGTTGATATAAAAATTAAAACTGTATGCTGGAAGGGCTTAATGTTTATAAGTACTAAGAAGAAAAATTCTAGTGAAAATCTTATAAGCTTATGCATAATCAGCAGGAAACCAATCACCAAAGTAATCACATTACTTTGGTGTAGTAGGATCCTCAGAGACTATACGTTTTACACCAGATCGAGCTTTCGATTTGCTGAAGATATAGTCCACAAATTTTACAATGTAATTTTTATGGCCACGCAGGCTACGCATCCTATATTAGGATTAGGCGGTTAATAAGATTATATCTTTATATTGTGTCATAACTACAATAGTTAATATGAGAACTCCAGGTATAAGATTACATAAAGAGTTAATTTGTGTATAAGAGTCAAACTCCGGGGAAGCCCTAAAGCTCTTTTAACTAAGGATATTTAGTAAACTTTATATCTGGCCTAGCTAATCACTATGGGTATAGTAATATCAAAAGAGATGAAGGCAACTGAAATGGGTGATCGCGGATCTAAATCAGTATTGCATGAAACCAATACTGTAAAAGAGCAACGAGTAGACGGTTCTTCAATTCTAAAATTTAGAATTGTAAGGTGTACTCTGATCAACCAGGAAATCTGGTTATAGATAAATATTTATATAATTTTATTTATCTGGGCGTTTATATAAATTACAATATATAAACCAGGATACAACGAAATACTCTACAAGTAATGTAAAATTAAATCCTAATTGAGTTACAGGATTTTCAGATGCAGAATCAAGTTTTCAACTAATTTTTTACAAAAGTCCCCGAATGAAATCGGGATGAGGTATTAAATTAATATTTGCTATACATTTACACGTAAAAGATATTGATGTATTATATACAATACAAAAATATTTTGGTGTAGGTATTGTTACTTTACACAAAGAAACTGCTATTTATCAAGTAATAGCTATGAAAGATTTACTAAAAATAATAGAACATTTTAACACATACCCATTAAAAACTAAAAAACATAGCGATTTCTTACTATTCAAAAAAGCATATGATTTAATATTAAATAAAGAACATTTAATAAGTTTGCAAAGTTTAGTAAATATTAGAGCTTCTATGAATAAAGGTCTATCTGAAAGACTATTATTAGATTTTCCTAACACTAAACCTGAAATAAGACCCGTATTGACCTTAAAGATTAAGGATAAATTATTCGACATGAATTACTGAATAGCCGGATTTGTAGACGGTGAAGGATGTTTTTATGTTAAAACAAGTAAATCTAAAACACACAAATTAGGTTTAAGTGTAGGTCTGAATTTCATAGTGGTACAAAATATAAGAGATATGGAATTAATGAAAGAAATAAAGTCAACACTGGGTTGTGGTACTATTACAATGAATGAATCTTCAGCCATTATAAGATATACTGTGTCAAAATTATCAGATATACATAATATAATTATACCTTTTTTCGATAAATATTCATTAATTGGAGATAAAGTAAAAAATTTTGAAGATTTTAAAAAAGTATCAGACTTAATGGTCAATAAATCCCATTTAACTGAAGAAGGATTAAATAAAATACTATCTATAAAATCAGACATGAATATGAATAGAAAGTAGGATATGATACTATACATAAAGATAAATATTTTAATTTAAGGGGGGCGCTTAGTCGGCCTCCGGATGGAGGGGCTCAGCAAGCTTGCTCTTCTTTAGACAAAAGATATGATAATCTATATGTGAAAATTAATATAAATAGTTTAATTAATCTATTTAAATGAAATTAGCTTTATTTGGATGAGCTGTAGTTATTACAGCTGTATTATTATTATTATCTTTACCAGTCTTGGCCGGTGGAATAACTATGGTTTTGACGGACCGTAATTTTAATACATCATTCTTTGAAACAGCAGGTGGAGGTGATCCTATTTTATTTCAACATCTTTTCTTTAACGAAATTACTATAAGTCTATTTATCTTTTCAAGTCTCGGTTTAGCCAAAATAACTAATTCCGTTAAATATAATACAGTTTACTTTAATTTAACTAGTGAATTTTATTTTACAAGTTTTTATGGTAAATTTTCTGCACATTTACCTGGAAATACTCCGCCTACAAAAATGTTTTTAATTTGATTAATAGGATTCTCAGAAGGAGAAGGGTCTTTTATAGTAAATAATAGAGGCGATCTTTGCTTTGTCATTACACAAAGTAATGCGGACATTAGAATACTCCAATTTATAAAAGAAACTTTAGGTTTTGGTAAGGTAATTGCACAATCAGCACACACTAGTAGATATATTATACAAAATAAGAAAGAGATAGAATTAATTATCCATCTTTTCAATGGAAATCTGATTTTACCTAGTAGAAAAGTAAGATTTGAAAATTTTGTTAAAGGGTTCAACATTTGAGTTGGTAAGGGAAGAATAAGATTGGACCAAGTTGAATTGAGACATAGTAACATTTTACCCAGTTTAACTAATAGCTGATTGGCTGGGTTTACAGATGGAGAGGGTTGCTTTACTTGTTCAATAGGTAAAATTAAAGGATTTAGTTTTAATTTTAATATCTCTCAAAAATGGGAAGAAAATATTAAAATATTACAACATCTATGTATTTTATTTAATGGAGGAATAGTATCAAAACATCATGCAGAGAATGTTTTTGAATTTAGAGTAGGGGTATCCATAATTGTAAAAGTATATTTCCTTATTTTGATAATTACCCTTTATATTCTAAGAAAGCTATTTCTTACACTCTATGAAAGGATATGCATAAAGATTTGTTAAACAAAAATCACTTAGACCCAGAAAAAAGGGTAGAAATGATTGAAAAAGCTAGATTGATTAATAAATAAGATTTATAGTGGTAAGGAAAAAAAGTTAAGGTTTAACGTATAAGTTATGAAACTATTAAGACAGATGTAAAAAGATATAAGATCTAAAATAGTAAAACCTTAAACTTAGTTAATGTTTTATATTAAAACTTGCAACTCTTAATTACAATGTGTGTATGATAGAATACATATTATTGTAAATATTGGTATAATAATGAATTTAATATTATTTTTACTAGTATAAGGAAAAGTTGGGATAAACATTAGCTATATCGGTGTTAACGGTTAATTAATTTTCTCGTTTAAAGACCGTCGGTTGTTTAAGTGACCGCTACAGACTGGTTCACCGGTAGGTAGCTAAAATGCTACTTAATGTACAGTCGATTTCTACCATACACAGTGTATGCACAAGCCCGTATTATTATAAACGGTACCTGAATTCAATAAGAGAACATTTAATATATGATAAGTTGAATTTGTAGAAATGGATTTTTTGGTCAAAAATGGCCCTTAAATGAAAATTTACCGCAACAAACTATAAGCGAGGAGTTAGTTTTATATTTATTAGGTACTATTAGCATAAGTTGCACTTTATTGTACACCGCTATAGTAAAAATCCTGAAAATTTACGATAATTCGCAAGTAACCAACGCGCTTAGCACGCAAGTAGGAACTTCAGAGGCCATACGTTTGTTAAACAAAAGATCAATTCATAATTTAAGTAACTCCGATGTGGATTTAAAATTTAAACAATGATTAGCCGGACTAATAGATGGTGATGGTTGTTTTTCGTTATCTAAAAAAGGTTATGCTAGCTTAGAAATTACAATGGATATTAGAGATGAACGAGCTTTACAGGCTGTAAAGAATGTTTACGGTGGTTCAATAAAATTAAGATCGGGTGTTAGTGCATTAAGATATAGATTACACAATAAAAAGGGTTTATTGAATCTTATTAATGATGTAAACGGTTATATAAGAAATTCTATCAGATTGATACAATTAAATTATATTTGTGTTAATTATGACCTAACTTTAAAATATCCTGAAAAGTTAACTTTAGATAACGGTTGATTCTCGGGATTTTTTGACGCAGATGGTACAATTACTATAAAGAGTACTACTTGACAACTATCTATCTCGGTTAGTCAAAAAACTTCTGAGTTACTAACACCTTTAGTTGAATTGTTTGGGGGTTGTGTTTATATTGATAGAGGTGGGAATGGATCTTTTAAATGATATGTTACCAAAAAAGAAGATATACTAAACCTGATCGAATATTTTAAAAAATATCCTTCAAGATCTGCTAAAAACAATAGATTACATTTATTACCAAAAATATATGAATTGAAGGGTATGAAAGCTCATGTTGCATCTTCAGAATCTTTATTGGCTAAAAGCTGAAATATCCTTATTAGTAAATGAAATAATTATGAATAAATTATGTGTTTAAAGATATGGTCCAACATATAATAATAAACATATTCTATATGTTGTTAATTTTTAGTCTATTTGCAAGTTATAGCTTTAATGAAAAATATTATAAAATAAATATAATCTTTTTGTTAAAGATGAGTTTAATTTTTAAGGTTATTATAGGTATTTTGGGGGTAATTTTTAGTATTTTATATTTAAATATTAATATCTTATATATCATAATATATTTATGAATAATATATGGTATTTTAAAATCTCAAAATAAAAAAATAACTCTTTTTAAACTATTTTTTATTGTTCAATTTTGAAGTTTACTGAATATAATTTATTATTTATTATTTTGCAATGTAGATTTTTTAAATACATTGTTATTTTCATTCTTTATTAATTATATATGTAATGAGAATACTGATCTGTATTCTAATATGGATCCTAAAGAATCTAAAGAAATTCTTGGGAAATTACATGAATTATTAAAAGAAATGGATTTAAGTTCTTTTAAATTTGATTTTTTTAAAGGAAAAGGTCCTAATCCCGACCCTGATTTTGAAAAATATTTAGGTTTATTTCTTGACATTGATGAAGAACCCAAAGAAGAATGAGGAGTGAGGGGTTATTCGAATCATAAGAGTTCTTATGGTGCAAAAAGTTTATATTCTGAAACAGCAAAAATTATAAGTAAAAAAATCGATGATTATAATAGTAAATTGGATTATTCTAGACAAAATGAATTATTAACAGAGAAAAATAAGATTATTAGTCTGAATAATTATATAGATTATAGTTATGGAAGTCTTAATAATTTTATTAGTAGATTTCCAATTAATAATCTTAATGATTTAAGTGGTTTTTTTTGATATGTTAAACAAGATATACATCATGAAATTGCACATTATAATTCTATGTTTGCAGCTAAATACTATTATGATAATAAAGATTCTTCGTTATTACCTAATAAATTCAAAGAATTATGAGATGCGTGACATTTATCACAAGCATTCCGTTTTGATCATTGATATAATAAATATTTTTAGGTCCTATGGAGGCAGAGGATTATTCAGATACTTACAAAAATAATTTTTTTGAACAGAAAAATGTTTATGCGGAACTTTTAGATAATATCTTAATAGTTGGTACAGGGCTATTATGTAAAATATACATTTATGAAAATACCTTAAAATTTTATAATAAAGAAATGAAATATCCGGATTATGATATAAAAATCTTTCAATTTTATGAAAAAATTTGAGAATTCCATAAAGAATCTTTACAGAAATATTATCCCTTTTTTGATTATTATAATTGAAATTGTAAATTATATTTTTTGGAACATGCAACCAAAAACGATATTCTAAAATATAACGTAGATGGAGTAACACTGCCGAGGCTTTATGAGATTCCGAAGCTTTTTGAGTATATGGTAGAATTACCATATAAACCTACGACTGATAACGATATTCGCCCATATTGTTTTAATTATTTAAAATGTAGTCCTTTTACAAAAGGATTACATTTAATATATCCTCAATTTGACGTAAAAAATTTCTTTAGTAAAGTTGTAATAGAAAAATCTACACCTAAAAAAATTGAGTTTGGTGTAGGTTTAGTAAAATGTTTATTACCTACTTTTTCTATTTTACAATTTAAGGAATTTAGTTGTGAATTTATGTCTGTATGAAAAAAACCTATATGTTTAGAAAAATCTATTCATTATTCTGAATACTATAAAAATTTAAACTTAAACTTATCAGATAAGAAAGAGTTTTTATCAAAAACCTCTTATAAAAATGCTTTACATGTAAAAAATGAGTTATATAAAGATAAAATTAATATAAAGGATTTTTATAAAAAAAATATATAATATATAATAAAAATTTTAGAGTAAATAAAAATAAATAAAATAAAAAATAAAATAGACTAGTATGTAGCATCCAGAGGTTTATATATTAATTATACCAGCTTTTGGTATAATTAGTACAACTATTTCTGCTAATTCTAATAAATCAGTATTTGGTTACACAAGTAGCTCTTTAATAAAATCAATTTTATTAACGCAACAAACTATATGCAGGAAAGTCAGTCTCTATTTAGAAATATTACTAAGTACTCCCATAGTATGAAAATTTAGAGTTTCATTAGTAAAAATCTTAGTAATTTATGATAACCCGCAGATAACCAAAGCACGAAGTGAATACTTTAAACCGGGTATAAAAGAATTTACCTGGTTAAGCATGTTAGTAGGAATTTCAGAGGCCATACGTTTGTGATCAATTTTGCTTTATACTTTAAATTATTTATTTATGTTAATTAAAAACTTTTGTTTTTATATTTTTACTAATGTTAAATATTTTTTTATTTTCTTGTCTTTCACTAGCCGTAGGGTAAGAAAATTAACAACTGAAACGCTAAAATATGTATCGTTTTACACGACAGCGTCTCCATTAAAAGAAAATGGTTTTGTAAAATTAGAAAAACCTAACAATAATGAAATTCGCGAAGAAGATGCGAATAGTAATGATTCTTATCCGTCTTTTGATAACCAAGAAAAAAAGGACAGAAGTGTAGGGTTTTATGAATGGTTAGCCGGAGTTATTGATGGAGATGGTTGTTTTTTAGTGTCTAAAAAAGGGTACTGTAGTGTAGAGATAGTTACACAACTTAGAGATAAGAAAATTCTATACTTAATAAAACAACAATTTGGTGGGTCTGTAAAATTAATAAGTGGAAATAATCATTTAAGATATAGACTACACCATAAAAAAGGTCTATTAAATTTAATTGATAAAATTAATGGGTTAATGCGAAATCCTATAAGGATTTTACAATTAGGAAGAATTTGTGAAATTTATGGAGTAGAATTAAAAGATCCTAAACCTTTAACTTATTATAGTGGGTGGCTAGCTGGATTTTTTGATACTGACGGTAGTATATATATGAATGAAGCGTCAGGTCAATTATTTGTAACAGCTGTTCAAAAGAATAGATACATATTAGAAGCTTTAGTTGAATTGTACGGAGGTACAATATATCCTATGGTTAAACAAGAGGCTTTTAAATGAACTTGTTTTAAAAAGAAAGAAGTTTTATCTTTGGTAAATGATTATTTTAAAGTTAACCCTTGTAGATCTGAGAAAATAATGAGAATTACTATGGCAAATGGTTTTTATAAACTTAGAAATCTTCACGCCCATTTTGCTTCGGATAACTCAGATTTAGGTAAAGCTTGAAAATATTATACTATCAAATGAAATAGTTTCATGGATAAATAGCTTTAAAGTATTATTATTATTAATTTGTTGATCAAGAGATGGTCCAATTTCATAAGACTTAATAAAAATTATAATAAACCTATTTTACAAATTTGAATATTCTCTCTACACAAAAAACATATTTAATTGATAATTAGTTTAATTTATATAATTTGGTATTATATAGGCATACTAATTAATTATTTATAAGCAATCAGTAGTGTTTACTGTTTATTTAGCTTAAAATATATTATTAGTAGGGTGGGGAAGGGGTACCCACTTTTACCAAATTCCTTTTTATTCTCTTCTTCTATAGGATGGAATTCATTTTAAATGTAATTTTATCCTTTTATGCCTTATCTATCCTGTATTCTTATTATTATGTCTTTTGTTCCAGTTATATACCTTATAATACTTCTGGATTTTACTATAGAATAAAGTAATTTAAGGTATTACTCCGCTTTCGCCTAAATCCTTTCATAAACAAATCCCGTGCTAGGGAGATATGAAGGTGTTCATAAATGAATGTTTAAATTTTTTAGGATAGTTTACTTCTCTGTTTCTCAGAATGCTACTGTTTAAGGCATAACTACAATAACTTAATTACCTTTTATCATGCTGAGGAAGGTTCTGTTTTTACATTATACAAATTTTCATAAGACCTTGTTTTAATAGTTGGCTGTTACTAGGCTCCATATTCGTGTTTCTAATCCTATGGGTAATGAATACGAGGCTTTGCCGTAAAAGCTCATAAGAAAAAAGGTAAAAGTTGTACACTAACTACGGTTTTTATATGAAAAATCTTTTATAAGTAATCCTTTTCCTGCAGGGTCTAGGCTTATTTAAGATTAGTTATAAGTTCGATACAATTTTTAGATGAAGTAGCAGTCATTTAAAATTTAATTGTTCACTTCGTTTACTTTACCTATTATTATGATTGGAACAAGGTTTATAAAAATGAAAAATTAACTCCAATTGCGTGTACCCGAATGGGGATTTATTTATTCTAGAGTTTTAAGTATAAGTTTATTGGATTTAAAAGTTTGATTTGGCTTCGGGCAGAATTGAAAAAAGATTAAGTTTATTAAATATATATAAATTAAAACATGAAAAAAATTTTACTCAGCAATTTAAAAATTTTTAGAGTATTTTTAACCAAAAATATTCAAACTGCTACTTTTAAGAATGACTGTATACAGTCTTCATACTCACATGGTCCTTTTATTGGTGGATATTTTAAACGAATTCGTCCTGTATCCTGTATGATGCCTTTTACACCACGTTTTTATTATACGAGTGGAAAAAAATTAAACATCCACAAGAGAAGTGTAATAGGTAGCGGTGCTGTAATTGTTAACTCTTTAGCTTTTAATGTTCTACTAGGTTTTATGTTTGTTCGTAATTTTAGTGTTACTTATATTAAATATGCAGGTTGTGATGGGTGTGGTGGACGACATGCTTTGCTTTCTAGTGAAAAAGACAAGTTAAAGTTATTTGGAGTGGAGTTTACTAAAAATAAACCTGTCCCTGTTATAACTGAAGCTGAGAAAATTAAATCAGAAAAAGCAGAGGATTTAGCTGCTGCATATGAAAGAGATCTTGAGGCATTAAAAGCAAGAAAAGAAGAAATAAGGTCTGCTTTTGATAAAGCAACAGGTAAATTTGCTAATTATTTTAAGAAAGAAAAATATAAATATGCAAAGGAGGAGTTAGATATAGATACAGCAGAAAGAGGTATAAAACCTGTTTGTCCGAAAGTTGTTGATGTATACTTGGAAAAAACACACCAGGACCCTGATCGGGTGTTTGGTCAAAGATTAAATGAGGATAATAAGGGTTTTGCTAATTTATCCAGAGAGGCTTATAAAACTATGAGAGATTCAGTTAATAAGCATACTAAGGCAGAATATTTAATTAAAAAAAGGGATCCGTCTATAAAAGAGGGTAACCCTGAAAAGATAGATAAAGATTTATTTAGAAAAGATTTAAGTGTTGCATTTTCTGAAGATAAACCAGAAAATTCTTCTTCTGAATCTAAAGCAGAAAATTCTTCTGAAGTTAAAGCAGAGAATTCATCTAAAAGATCTTTTGAACAAGCGGGAGAATCATCTAACGATTCAGCAAATAAACGGGCTAAAACAGAAAATAAGTCAGCTATTGATTATATTCTTGAAAAACAGAACTGTGAAATGCCTGATACTTATGAGTCAGATGGAGGAGAATAACTTTTGGAGTTCTGATTTTCAGTTTTTGCCTTATCTAATAACTTTATTTATATGAAAGTCAAGGCTTCATCCTTATAGCTTTAGTTTTAGTATTAAAGAGCCTACGTCTTTAATGAGTTAAAAAAAAAAGGGGGATATTCAATTGTTTGAATAAGAGTAGGTACTTATTTACTAACTTTATGATTAGGTTTCATAAATTAAAAAAAAAATAGGTACAGGGTGGTTTTATAATTATAATATTATGTTATAATTATATTATAAATTTGGTTATGCATTCAGCTACGTACCCTGAACCTCTAAACCGGTGGTTCTAATTCTTTGGATAGGGGAGAGGGTAAAACCAAAATATATATGTGTGTAGAGAGCTAATATATATTCAAATATAACTATTAATTAGGTAGTTATATAAAAAATTAATAAGTTTATGATTAGTACATAGGAATGGTTTATGCTATGATGTCAATTGGAATATTAGGATTTATTGTATGAAGTCATCACATGTATACAGTTGGTTTAGACGTGGATACAAGAGCTTACTTCACTGCCGCTACATTAATTATTGCTGTGCCTACAGGAATTAAAATATTCTCTTGATTAGCTACATGTTATGGAGGATCTATAAAATTAACACCTTCAATGTTATTTGCATTAGGTTTTGTATTCATGTTTACAATTGGAGGGTTAATAAACAACCACTTAGCCCTCCCTCTGCTTTCAGATAAGACTACCATATGCTGGGAAGTTCTGACAATTATGATACTAGAGTTTTATTCAATCTCAGTAACAAAGCATAATTTTGAACAATCAGCAGGAAACCTACGGATTATACCCTACAATTTAAATATACAAGCTATGGCTTGGGGTTGCAAGATGTGGGGCTCCTCAGAGACTAAGCGTAGTCCTCATAATTTATTATGAGAAGATATAGTCCACGTAAAACAAGATTCATTAGTCTTAAATTATAGGGCAATAAATATCCGATATTTTTCTAACTTTAGTAATAAAGATAACCAAGATAACACCAAAAATTTAAAGGCTGTAAAAGTTTATGATAACTTTAAAGAAGATAGAATTAATATAATAAACGAAGAAAAAGGTAGATCAGGTGTTTACTTTTTAATTAACAAGGTAAATAACCATACTTATGTAGGAAGTTCTATTAATTTAGCTTCTAGAATGAGAAACTATCTTAATAAAGCTTTTTTAAAAAGCAAACAAAATATTAATATGCCTATTACCAAAGCTTTACTTAAGTATGATCCTTCAAATTTTTCTCTTTTAATTCTAGAATATGTAGAACCCGCATTTTTAACTGCTAGAGAAACTTTTTATATTACACATGTCATGCCTTATTATAATGTTTTAAAACAAGGTTACTCTTCTTTAGGTTATATGCAAACTGAGGAAACCAAGAAGTTACTATCTGAATTAGCCAAGAATAGGGTGCATTCTGATGAAACTAAAGGTTTAATAGCCAGAGCTGTTACAGGTGAAAATAACCCTTTTTATAATAGAAATCATTCTATAGAAAGTAAGTTAAGAATGATTGAAGCTAATTCTGCTTACCCTGTCTACATATATAATTCCTTTAAAGAGTTATTAGTTATTTTCCCTTCTGTTAAAACTTTAGCTAAATTAATTAAATCTAATCATTCTACATTAGTTAAAAATATCCAAGAACAAACAATACTTAAAGGCGAATGATGTTTAAGTAATATACCTTATAATTTAAGTGACACACCTAGAATTGCAGATTGAAATTCAAAAGAATGTGAAAAATTATTATTAAATATTAATAATAATAGTCATATTTTAAAAGCAGTATTTGTATATGATATTAATAGAAAATTTATAGAAAAATATGAAGGAGTGATGGCTGCTCAAAGAGCCTTAAATATATCTCATAGTACTATAAAAAAGTATGCTAAGGTAGGCGGTGTTTATAATGGTTATATTTTTAGTTATGAAAGATTAATAGATTAACCTAATATTAGATTAATGAATAATTTTTATAGTAAGTGGTGTAGTTTTAGCAAATGCTTCTTTAGATATAGCATTCCACGATACTTACTACGTAGTTGCTCAAATGGGCCAGAATAGTTTATCTTCTATTAAGAATTATTTTGCAGCTGACTATATGCTGGAAACTATATTATTTGTGTATTATTTACTATTTATTAATACGTTTTATCTTTATAAACTAGATGTTAGTAGGAAGAATATTCTTTTAAATAGTCAAAATGATGATACTACGATAAGTTCTAAACTTATGAATATACAATCAGCAGAAAACTGTGAAGGATTCTCAGAGACTGCACGTCAGCTACCAGATATTGAAGATTATAAGTTTTGAAGCTGATTTGCGGGTATAATAGATGGTGATGGGAATTTTGATATTAGAGTAGCTCCTACAAGTAATAAAAGAGTTCTTAAACAAATTAGAATTAAGTTACATAATAGAGATATTAGAATATTAACACGTATACAAGATTATTTACATATAGGTAGAATTAGAACTGATAAAAATAAGCCTTATTCGATATACATAGTCTCTACTAAAGAAACTACGATGTATATTATTAAGAATATCAATGGATTAATTAGACTTAAAGTACCTGGATTTAAAGAGGCTTGTAATTTATACAATATAGATTATATTGAAGCCAATTATAATATAGGATTATATGATCCTTATTTAGCAGGGCTAGTTGATACTGACGGTAGTATAGTATTTAATTATGCTGGTAATAGAATAGAATGTAATTTAGAATTCCAATATAATGAATATACATCTAAATTAAATTTTGATAACACTATATTAAATTGTAAACCCTCAATGGTTAAACGTAAAAAATCTTCAGGGTTAGATGGCCCTAAAGACTTCACATCTATCGCATTTAAGTTTCAAAACGTTAATAATATGCTATTTATATATGATTATTTTATGCATAATAGATTATATTGTGATATGAAATTCTATAGAGTTACTAAAATTAAACCCTTTATAGAAATTAGAAAATATAAAACATTTCCTACACATAGTGTAGAGCATAAAATATATTCAGACTTTGTGATAGATTGACTTAAATATGAGAATCCTTTATGATATAAAGTACCTTGTGTTAGTAAATATCTATTTTATAAGGATAAATAGTATACTTATTACTGGTAAAGATACAGTCCAATAATATTAATAACTATAGAATAATTATGTTTAGTTTATATTTGTTTATAAAACTATTAGTTAATTATTATGCTTAATGGTAGTATATTCCTATATAAATTTTTAGATATTTTTTTTGATACTTCTAAGTGTGAAATTTTTATTTATAAATTTTATTTAATACTTTTTACTTTTTTAAACTTTTAGTTGTATTGCCTTTAGTGTTTATTTTTATTAGATATCCTGCAAACCATTTTATTCTATCTATTCAAGGTTTAAGTCCTATGCTTATTATTGTATTGCTTATATTCTATAACTTAGGGTTAATTTATATTAATTTCAAATTATTTAAATATATAGAACATAATTTATTTCCTTATTTTTTAGAAATTTATATAACAATACCTGTTATAGAAAAATGGGATTGAATATTTTATAATATGTATCCAATTTCTTTTGAAGAGTATGGAAAGTTGGATACTCTTAAATCTCATTTTAATAAATATGGCCTTATAAGTAGGCAAAAATGTAAAGAAGCGCAACATACTGCTAATATTTTAAATAATATTGCACCTATAATGGATAGAAGTGGGAAAGGTGGACTTCATGATAGTTTTATTGATTCAGCTAAAAGGTTTCAATGTGAATCAGATAAACAAGCTAGTGACGTTGAATTTTTTACACAACAAGCTAGATACCTAGCTCATTTTCTTGAAAATGGTACTGTAGGATAACCTTTAATTAATAAATTTAATGCTAATTATTTTTATAAAATAAAATTTATAAAATAAAATATATAAATAAAAATTAAATATAGATTTATGCATTTTCACTATGTTTTAAGTATGGGGGCTGTTTTTGCAATGTTTAGTGGATGATATTTCTGAGTACCTAAAATATTAGGTTTAAATTACAATATATTACTATCTAAAGTTCAATTCTGAATTTTATTCATAGGGGTTAAACAAAAGGGAAGACTTTTTGAAAAAGGAAAAAGATTGTTTAGTTCTACAGGAAAAGGTGGTTCACCTTTAAATCCCGAAGAGTTTATTCTTTTTTTTGATAATGTTAAAGAAAATAAAAAAAACATATACAGAGAATTAAGAAATAAAGCAGGTATCTATGTTTTTATTAATAATAAAACTAACCAATTATATGTAGGTAGCAGTATTAATTTAACTAAAGGAATGGTAAGTTATTATTATTATTATAATTCAGATAAACCATCTCAATTAGTTATAATTAGAGCGATGAAAAAATACGGATTGGATAATTTTTCTTTAGGTATTAAAGAATTTTGTGATAAGAATCCTCAAATTTGTATAGATTTAGAACAAAAATGAATAGATTATTACAAACCTAAATATAACGTTTTAATTACTGCAGGTAATTCATTAGGTTACAAACATAGTATTGAAACCATTAATAGATTAAAAGAAATTCTTAGTAAAGAAAAACATCCTAAGTACGGGAGTATTACATCTGTTGAAACAAAACAGGCTATTCGTGAAGGAATAAAATTATATTATTCAAACAATAGTCATTCTAGTAAAGGATTAAAAGGTAAATTATCTTCACAATATGGTATTGGAGGTAAATTAGTATTTTGTTATAATAAAACAGATAAAGAATTAATTTTCCCTTCTATTAATGCTGCTAAACAACATTTCAAAGTTAGATGAAGTTTTATAAAAAATAATATTGATACAAAAGAATGAATAATCATTCATGGTGAAGAATGATTAATACAATCTATACCTAAACAAAAAGAGTAGATTAGCCCCTCCTAATCCTTCTATATGCTGGAAACTCTCATAAAGCTTAAGTATTATAATTCTTATAGTGAAAATCTTAAGTGTATCTAGACTATCAGCAGGAAACCAAAATAGCAAGCCACGTTATGAGTAGGATCCTCAGAGACTAAACGAAGGAAATTCTTTAATATATTTTTATTAAATAATTAAGATATAGTCCAAACATTCCCGGATTGCTTTTTCTTTATGCTAATTTAGATAAGAATTCCTTTTATTAATGCCAATAGGTTAATCTATAAAGTAAATTAGGAAAAGTAATCTCTAGTAAGTAATCTGACTTTTTTTCCCCAACACTTTTTAGGTTTACAAGGTATGCCTCGGCGTATTAGTGATTATCCTGATGCTTTTGCAGGTTGAAATTTAATTAGTAGTTTTGGATCTATTGTTAGTGTTGTAGCTGCTTGATTGTTTTTATTTATAGTTTACGATCAACTTGTAAGCGGTAAGGTTTCAAGTAGGTACCCTTGAATGACACCTCAGTTTTATACTGATACTCTTCAGGCACTATTAAATAGAAGTTATCCTAGTCTAGAGTGAGCACTTAATAGCCCGCCTAAACCTCATGCCTTTGTAAGTTTACCATTACAAAGTGATATTTCTTTTATATCTTTAGATAAAAGGAGGAGGGACTAATAATAAGCTAGATAATAAAAACACAGTTGAATTATTATCAGCTGCATCCTGTGTTTATACTAATCTCCATATTCCAAGTACTTTAGTTAAAATCCGTCAGGATCTAAAATCCTTAAGTGGAGTATACGCTTTATGGTATTCGGGTTCTGACTCGGTTTATGTTGGTAGTTCAGTTAATTTAGCTAGCAGAGCTTTAGATCATATTAAAAATCGCCAATCTAATACTTACTTACAAAACGCTATAGCTAAGCATGGTTTAGATAAATTTTCTTTTTATATCTTGGAGTTGTTACCTGAAGATTGTTCTTCTTATGATGACTTGTTAGATCTAGAGCAAAAGTATCTTGATTTATTTCCTAGTAAATATAATTTTGAGAAATTTGCTAGAAAATCTAGAGCAGGTACACTAAGTTCAGATGAATCAAGAAAACAGATGAGTGATCTTAAAAAAGCTAGTTATACTGAGGAACGTAAACACCAGATTTCCAAACAATTTAGTAAAGAGTTGTTTTTATATGACGCTAGTACTTTAAATTTAATTAAAAAGTATAGTAGGCAAGGAGAAATGATTGAAGAGTTACAAGTAAGCTTTAAAACTATTATAAAATACAGGGACTCTGGTAAAGTTTTTAGAGGTAAATATTTAGTCTCTTCTAAATTAATGTAAGAAAAATGGTATCCATCTTTCTTGTTTAATAATTAGGAGTTTTAGTAATTTTCCTTGCCCTGCAATCAATAAAGTTAGCAAATAGAGCTTGCTTTCAATTATTTCTTGTTTACAGAAAAGTTCTTTTTTACAAAAGTTGCATGAATTAAAAGTTTTATTTACAGATATTCTTTATAAATCAAAACAATAATTCATGTAAATCTCATTAGCTTAAAGGTAAAGTAGAATAGTCCTAATATTCTGATTTTAGTTCGAATCTAAAATGAGGTAAATTTACGGGTGAATTAATTTACAGGAAGTAGCATTATATAACTTAAAAACGGAAAAACACTGTGTACTAATTAAAAAATTAAATTATAAAAGGAGGTCTAATACATTAACTATACATTTTTTTTTTAGTCTACAAGAGGGGTTTTTAATTTATTTAGTAGCTCGATAAAAACATTCTTCCCTCTTTCAATGTTGGGGGCCTACATTAGAAATTTTGTAGTGCTTTATAGGTGGCTTTAACTTCAGCCCCTATTAAAAACTTGGCAAATTGCTGGAAGGACTAAAGGTGTAATCCCTTTACGTATAATCAGCAGGCAATCTTTCTTTATAAAAAAGAAAGCAGCTTCAACGATCAAACGCCAAGTGCCCTCGATTTAAAAATTAAATTTAAATAAGGGTAGTGATATGATCTAAGTGAAATAGTGACTAATAAGCATTATTTTATCTTGACTAGATTTACCTGAATCTAAATCATCTAGTTCATATAACTTGAGTCCTAAAATACCTGCTGCAAAAGATCAAATGGATATTCTCCAAAAAAAGATAGATATTTGTATTGAAAAAATATCTCAAGATCTTGAATCTTCCGAATCTGAAGGTACAAAATCTAAAAATAAAGGTAAACAACCAGAAAGATAAAAAAAAATTCTCATTAGCTCAAAGGTAGAGCAGGATACTTCTAATATCCCTATTTTAGTTCGAATCTAAAATGAGAATTCAAACAATGAGTAATTACTTAAAATAAATTATAATTACTCTTCATCTATATTTATTATATTCTTTACATTATTTATGGAGAATATTTTATTAGAATAATAAGAAGAAAAATGTTATTTTTACCTCCAACTCTTATATCAGTTATTGAAGTTCTTTTAGTTATAGTTCCAGCGTTGCTTAGTGTAGCTTATGTTACTGTAGCAGAAAGAAAAACTATGGCCAGTATGCAAAGAAGATTAGGTCCTAATGCTGTAGGTTATTATGGATTATTACAAGCGTTTGCAGATGCTTTAAAACTTTTATTAAAAGAATATGTAGCACCAACGCAAGCTAATATAGTATTGTTCTTTCTAGGTCCTGTTATAACATTAGTTTTTGCACTATTAGGATACGGAGTTATTCCTTATGGACCTGGTTTAGCTATTAGTGATTTTAATTTAGGTATATTATATATGCTGGCTGTATCATCTTTAGCAACTTATGGGATATTATTAGCTGGATGAAGTGCTAATAGTAAATATGCTTTTTTAGGATCTCTTAGAAGTACTGCTCAATTAATTAGTTATGAATTAATACTAAGTTCTGCTTTATTATTAGTTATTATGTTAACAGGTAGTTTAAATTTAACTGTTAATGTTGAATCACAAAGAGCTGTATGATTTATATTACCATTATTACCTATATTTATAATATTTTTTATAGGATCTATAGCAGAAACTAATAGACCTCCTTTTGATTTGGCTGAGGCTACTAATATGATTTGGTCTCATTAAAGATCACAAATTGCTGGGAACTCCACTCTTTTTTTTATAGGATAATCAGCAGGGAAATTAACATATAATGTTAAAACCTTCAGAGACTAGACGTGATCATTTAATATGAATTTATATTAGATAAGGTATAGTCCAAATTTGTATGAGAATACAAAATAATAAAAAAAAATGAAATCATATTTAAATATGAACTCTTCCGTCACTACCTTAGGCGTGATATCTAGATTAAAAGTTTGTACGGTAGCTAGTTATAGATATTATTTTACTTCAAAATCAGATTCACAATCATCTGAGCTACCTCCTGTTCCTATTTTTATTATTGATAATTTAAATCATGAGGATTGTATTAAGTCTTCTAGAATATTATTAAAAAAATAAAGGAGGTA
Source organism: Eutypa lata (assembly GCA_022661535.1). Taxonomy (NCBI): domain Eukaryota; kingdom Fungi; phylum Ascomycota; class Sordariomycetes; order Xylariales; family Diatrypaceae; genus Eutypa; species Eutypa lata. The sequence goes on from JAKULF010000022.1 coordinate 35,240, forward strand.
TTTATTCTTTTATTAATACAGTCAATGGTAATCAATATATCGGGAGTGCGAAAGATTTTTATTTAAGACTTAATGAACATCTCGAAAATAAGAAGTCTAATCTTGCTTTACAAAAAGCATTGGCTAAATATGGTTTAGATCAATTTAAATTTTGTAATTATGAATATTTCACATATGAAAATAAAATTATAAGTCATAAAGCTTTAACTGACCTAGAGACTAGTTATATTAACAGATTTAATTTTGATAGTCTTTATAATTTTAAAGCAACAGCTACAAGTTCTTTGGGTTATAAGCATACAGAAGAAGCAATATTAAAGATGGTTGATTATTATAAAGATAAGAATAATCATCCTATGTATGGTAAAACTCACACAGAAGAAGCACTAACTTTAATTAGTAAACCAGGTGAGTTAAATCCTATGTTCGGCCTTTGGTTTTCCCTTTGGTCAAAAACCAAAGGGAAAACTAGAAAACATGGTGAAGCAACTAAAGTGGCTATGAGTGAAAAGAAGAATAAATATGCTTTAGGTGTAGGTCTTGATGATTTAAATGACAACTTAATTTTAAAGTTTAAGAATAATGTATAGTTAGCTAAACATTTAGATATTTCTAAGGTTACAGTAGGTAAGTATTTAAATTCGGGTCTTGTATATAATAAAACATACCGGTTTAAACCTATACAAGATTAGTACGGTTTATGGTTTTTTTTTGGAATCAGAATTAGTTAGTGGATTTATGACTGAACACGCTGCAGTTGTTTTTGTATTTTTTTTTAGCTGAATATGGTAGCATAGTATTAATGTGTATTTTAACTAGTTTATTATTTTTAGGTGGTTATTTAATATTAGATATTATTTATTTGCTAAGTTATTTAGATTTTATTATTTGAGAATTCTTTATTATAGACTGAATCCTTGTTTTAGATTATCTTATTGAAGATATAATGAATACACCTGCTTTAGAAGGATTGGTCTATGGGTTTAGTTTAGGATTAAAAAGTTCTTTAATGATTTTTACTTTTATTTGAGCCAGAGCTTCTTTCCCTAGAATACGTTTTGATCAATTAATGTCCTTCTGTTGAACAGTTTTATTACCAATAGTTTTTGCTTTTATATTATTAGTACCTTGTATTTTATATAGTTTTGATATATTCCCTATTAATATAAATTTATTTTAAATTTTATTTTTATTAATATATAGTATTAAATTAATATGTAATTTGTTTTACATAATATAATCATGTAATTGTTTACTTATGATGTAATTTTAGTTTAATTATATGGGAAGTTTTATTTTATTAAAGATAATAAATGTTATTATCATCTTTATTATTTATACCTATTTTAGGGATATTTTTAATCTCTAGCAATATGTCTTATGAGGATACAGAACTAAAAATAAGATCTTATAAAATAACAGCTCTTGTAACATCTATTTTAAATTTAGTTATATCTTTAGTAATATTTCTATTATTTGATTTTAGCAGTAATCAATTTCAGTTTGTTGGTGGGGTTCCGGCCCTACCTTACGGGATTTATCTTGGGGTAGATGCAATTTCAATCTATTTTGTATTACTTACTACTTTGATTTTCCCTATCGTTATAATATCAAATTGAAATTCGATAATTACAAACGTTAAATCTTATTTAGTAATTGTTTTACTGCTTGAGAGTTTATTACTAGGGTCTTTTTTAGTCTTAGATGCTTTGTTGTTTTATATTTTTTTCGAGGCAATACTACCACCTTTATTCTTACTATTAGGATTATTCGGTTCTAGTAATAAAGTTAGAGCTAGTTTTTATCTATTTTTATATACTTTGTTTGGTTCATTATTCTTACTGCTAGCTATCTTAACCATGTCTTCTATAATGGGTGCTACAGATTTCGAGGTGTTATGAAAATCAAATTTTGATTATTATATACAAATTGTTTTATTTTGCGGTATTTTTATAGCAATTTCTATTAAAACGCCTCTTTATTTTGTTCATACTTGATTACTAAAAGCCCACACTGAGGCACCGTTAGGTGGAAGTATTATCTTAGCAGCTATAGTCCTTAAGTTGGGATTATACGCAGTTCTAAGATTAATTCTACCTGTACTCCCTGAAGCTTGTGTAGCTTTAACACCATTTGTTTTTGTAATAGGGGTAGTAACTATAATATATGCTAGTTTTAGTACAATAAGAACTACAGATATTAAAGAGTTAATTGCCTACTCTTCTGTTTCCCATGCAGCTGTATATTTAATGGGTGCATTTAGTAACACTATCCAAGGAATAGAAGGAAGTATAATTTTGGGTTTAGCCCATGGATTAGTTAGTCCTGCTTTATTTATTATTGCCGGAGGGGTGCTCTATGAAAGATCAGGAACTCGTAATATTAGCTATTACCGAGGAATAGCTCAAATGATGCCTCTGTGTTCCATTTTATTTTTTATCCTTTGCTTAGGTAATTGCGGGGCTCCTTTAACTTTAAATTTTGTAGGTGAGTTCTTATCGTTATATGGAGTATTTGAAAAATTACCATTGCTAGGTGTTTTTGCTGCTTCATCTATAGTATTTTCTGCTGCTTACACAATATATTTATTTAACAGAATATCTTTTGGAGGATCATTCAGTTTATTTTTCCAAGAAAATTTCCAAGATCTAACTAAAAGAGAATTCTTTATATTATTAACTCTAGTATTCTTTACTATATTATTCGGTATTTACCCAAGCTTTATCTTAGATGGTATACATCATGGTGTATCAGGTTTAATATATAGTTTTAGTGAAATCTCTACTACGTTGGACATGTCTTATGTTAATATTCCCCTGAGTTAACATTTAGTTATATCTTTAGTATTATTGGCTTTTAGTAGTAATCAATTTAAGATTAATCAATTTCAGTAGTAGAAGCGAAGGAGCTAGGACCTGATACAACTAAGATTATTAAGTAATGTATTCACTTTGCCGCTCTAAAAAATCTTCTGGATGTAGCAAAGTGGGTACATATATACTTTTTTAAGAGTATAGTTCAGGTAAAATAGGGAGCACACACTCCGAGTTCTCAGTTCAAATCTGAGTGTTTTTTGTAATTCATCCTTTACGAAGGTAAAAAGAAAAGATATCTAAATATGAATAATTTGCTTATTGTATACGAAACTTACGCAAATGGTTTATTTGCAAATATTTCCTATTATTTAATAATGTTGGGTTTAAGTTTTATAGGTTTACACTTTACTGCTTCTAATTTAATTTACGGTATTGATGCAGATTCTAGTAGTGTAATTAGTTTAGGGGTTGCAGGGGTTATGCTCAAATCTGAAGGAGGAAAGTATGAAATTGGAATTTCAGTTAAAGAAGGTGAAGAGACATCTATAACCGATCGTACGGGTAATTTCATAGAATGATTTAGAGGGTTCGTTGATGGGGAAGGTTCTTTTATGATAGCAAAGAATAAATCTCTATTTACTTTTTCATTTGCAATACAGTTACATAAAGATGATAGAGCGGTGCTTCACTATATTCAAGGAAACTTAGGGTTAGGTAAAGTGACAGTTAGCGAAAATTTAGTTAAGTTTTTAATTGTGAATCAGAAGGAAGTTGCCAAATTAATAGAAATATTTACAGCTAATCCTTTAAACACTACTAAAGTACTTAATTTTTTAGGTTTTAAGAAGGCTTTTGAGCTTTATACTAGTTCTACATCTAAATCTGAAAGTACAATAAGAGAGATAGAGATAATTAGAAGTGGTCTTAACAATAAGAGATCTTCTTTTCAAAAGCCTGAGGGACACAAGCTTCACATTACTCCTTCATGACTATTAGGGTTTATTGAGGGAGAAGGTACTTTTTTTGTTCAAAGGAAGAGTTTTCGTTTAGAGTTCAGTTTAGGGCAAGCTGAAATAGATCTAGATTTAATGGAAGAAATCAAAAACTTCTTTGATTCTTTCCCTGGTGTAGTAAATGGGCGTTATAAAGGGAACCTTGTTGTAAATTTATACAACTATCCGGGTAAAAACCTTAAACACAAATCTATGGTTAAGCTTTTTATTGTTAATTATGCATTTATTTGTGATCATTTTATTCCCTTATTTAACTCTCTTGTGTGACATAGTAAGAAGGAACTAGATTATTTAGATTGGTTAAGTATTTCCAAGTTAAGAGATATGGGGCTTCAGTATACAGAAGAAGGTTTAAAGTTAATGCAGTTAATATTAAGCCAGATGAATTCTTATCGGTTATCTACTTCATCATCTCCCCGGGTAGATAGGGAAGTATTACGGTTAAATGTTGATAAGTTGTTAAATGGTCCTTCTAACTTAGAGGTTAAGAAGGATGGTAGAATTTTTATCAAATCTTTAAATAGACACGCTTATAACCCTAAATCTCAAATTGTGCAATTGTGTGAAGCCGGTAGTGGAATAGTACTTCAATCATTCGAATCTACTAGTGCTTGTGCTAGGCTTTTAGGAATACCTCAATCTACGGCTTCCAAAAGGTTAAATAATGAAATACCGTTTTTATTTGAAGATAAAACTGTGTATTTAAAGAGAGAAGAGGTTTTAGTAGATGTTGCTGAGCTTGATTAAAAGATACTTAAATTAAACGATAGTTATTTTTTTATTTCCAAGTGTATCGCTTGATTCCTGTGTTTTAGATGAGTTATTCTTTCTATAGAGTAAGAAGCACTAAGCTTTTTTTGCTTTAATTATTACCTGCAGTTGGTTACAAGATATAACCAAAGAATTTACTTTAATAGTTATTCATCGACTGATGTTATTAGTAATAATCATCGGCGTTGGAAAGGGAGAGATGGTGGGTATATTAAAGTAAAGTGCAAGAACATTATGATTTAAATTTATTTGATATTTATTTAGGAGTAGATGGATTATCTATATATTTTGTATTACTAACCACAATAATAATGCCTATAGCAATATTATCTAATTGAAATTCAATAACAGAAAATGTTAAATCTTATTTAATAATAATGTTATTATTAGAAACATTGTTATTAGCAGTATTTTTAGTATTAGATATTTTATTATTTTATATATTTTTTGAATCAATTCTTCCTCCCCTGTTTTTATTATTAGGGCTTTTTGGGTCTTCAAACAAGGTTAGAGCTAGCTTTTATCTTTTCTTGTACACATTAAAAAATTACCTTTTTCAGTGTAAAAGAGCCAAACTACGGGGAAGCCCTAAAGCTCTAGTAACCAAAGTTGTAGAGGAAACTTTACAACCGGCCTGATTAATGCTTCAGGGTAAGGTAACATCACTAGTTTTCATTACACCGTTATGAAAACCCTGCTTCGCAGGGAGATGAGAGAGCGTTTCGCTCCTGAAATGGGTGATCACGTATCTAAATCAGATTATCCCGGTTACGCGGGAATCTGTAAAAGAGCAACGAGTAGACGGCTCTTCAGATTCTAGGACTTTAGTTTCTGTAAGGTGTACTCTAGTTGCTGGGAAACCAGTTTTTGCGAGAAAAATTCCTTTTCATTCTCATAATCGCAGAGTTGTAATGGGGCTTTTTAGCGTAGCACAAAAAGCTTTTATACATTCAACTAGACCTATACAAAAAAACCTAACTTTGGAGTACACAGAGCAAGTAAATAATACTTCGATCTCCGTAAAATCTACGGCTATAAATAAGTTAGATCCTAATTTTATTACAGGATTTGTAGACGCAGAAGGGTGTTTTATTTTAGGGGTATTCGCAGATAGTAATTATAAAATAGGTTATAAAGTTCAAGCTATATTTAAAATTAATTTAGATAATAAAGATTATGATTTATTATGTCAAATTAAAGATTATTTTGGGGCAGGAAGTATTACAAAACATGGGAACACTACTTTACAATATGCAATTAAATCTTTGAAAGATTTAAACATACTTATTTCTCATTTTGATAAATATCCATTGATTAGTCAAAAATGGGCAGATTACCAACTTTTCAAGTCAGCGGTTTTACTACTTAAAAATAAAGAACATCTAACTAGAGAAGGGTTTAATAAAGTACTTAGCATCAGAGCTTCTATGAATCTAGGTTTATCAGATGAATTAAAGCTAACTTTTCCTAATGTTACTCCGATTTCAAGACCTTTACTTTTAGATAGAAGTGTTAAAGATCCAAATTGATTAGCAGGTTTTACTAATGGAGAAGGATGTTTCTTTATTTCTATTCGAAAATCTTCTTCTTGTAAAATAGGTAAAGCTGTAACATTGAAATTTCAAATAGCTCAACATAGTAGAGATACTGAGCTTATGAGAAACATAATAACTATTTTAGGATGCGGTAGAATTGAATTAAACTTATCTAGATCAGTTGTATATTTTGTAGTTATGAAATTTGAAGATATTACCCTTAAAGTAATACCATTTTTTGGCAAATATCCCATTAAAGGTGCGAAAATCTCAGATTATCACAGTTTTAAAAAAGCGGCTATTCTAATGAATAAGAAAGCTCACTTAACAGAACAAGGATTATCTGAAATTCAATCTATAAAGTCAAATATGAATTTTGTCCGAAAGACATCTTCTGAGAAATAAAAGTTCCGTTTGACATATTTGCCTACCCTAGGTTTATTATATTAATTGTAAGACTAAATTAATTTTTTTTTACGTTAGGCTATTATAACTTGATCATTGCTACTAGCGATTGCGTGTTGCGCAATATTACATGAATTTGCAGGGATGGATTTAACCGGTTAGTCCGGTAGGAATTAAAGTAACTCAAAATTAAAAATAACACAATAGTTTGTCCTAAATTATTAACACAAGGACAAAAATTATGTACGTGTTCGGGTCTCTTTTTTTATTGTTATCAATTTTAACTATATCTTCTATAATGGGAACTACTGATTTTGATGTGTTATTTAAGTCTAATTTTGATTATACTACACAAATATTTTTATTTTGTGGTATTTTTTTTTCAATTGCAGTAAAAACTCCAGTATATGGATTAAACAGTTGATTGCTAAAAGCTCACACAGAAGCACCTCTTAGCGGAAGTATAGTCCTTGCTGCGATTGTATTAAAACTTGGTTTATATGGAATTATAAGATTAATATTACCTATTATTCCTCAAGCTTCTTTAGATTTAACCTATATAGTGTACGTTATTGGAGTTATTACAGTAATATATTCTAGTTTAAGTACACTTAGGACTTTAGATATTAAAGAAATGATAGCTTATTCTTCTGTAGGTCACGCGGCTATTTATTTAATGGGTGTTTTCAGTAATACAATAGTAGGAATTGAAGGTGCAATTGTCTTAGGATTAGCACACGGATTTGTTTCTAGTGGACTATTTATATGTGCTGGAGGAGTCTTGTATGATAGATCAGGTACCCGTTCAATTGCTTATTATAAAGGTATGGCTCAAATGATGCCTTTATTTTCTATCTTGTTCTTTATCCTTTGCTTAGGTAATTGTGGTACTCCTCTTACATTAAATTTCATAGGGGAATTCTTATCTCTTTACGGTACATTTGAAAGAATGCCTGTTTTAGGTGCTTTTGCTGCTTCTTCTATTATTTTCTCAGCGGCATACAGTATTTACTTATTTAATAGAGTAGTTTTCGGAGGAACATTTAGTAGATTTTTCGATGAAAGTTTTATGGATTTAAGTAAAAGAGAATTCTTCATAATATTTACACTAGTATTATTTACGGTGTTATTTGGTATCTACCCTAGTTTTATATTAGATGGTATACATTATGGTGTATCTACTTTAATCTATAGTGTTAATTCGGATGAATCATTTTCTTTAATAGCTACTTCTTTTAGCTTTTTGCCATTAAAAGAGCTGTAAGTTCTACAACCAATAGTAAGATTACTCTTGATCCCGCACAGTTAAAATATCTAACTTCTTTAGTTAATAAGCAAACTGACGGGGCTATAGAGATTCAATTACCTAATAGTGAGAAACGAGTTTTATCTCAGGAATTTGTATAATGGTTTAGAGGTTTTACAGATGCGGAAGGACACTTCGGTATAGAAAATTCCCGAGACGGATATAAGTTTAAATTTGCTATACATCTTCACATTGATGATCTAGAAGTCTTAAACTTTATTCGTACAAACTTAGGTATGGGGTTTATTGGTTCAGTAAAAACTGGAAATAAAGCTTATTACCGAGTAGCTTCTCGTGCTGAAATTGAGATTATCATATCTATCTTTACCGAAAACTCTTTAAACACAACTAAACATCTTAACTTTTTAGCTTTTGCTAAAGCTTTTTGATTAAATCATACAAAGGGTTATGACAATAACCTAAATGATGTAAACCTAGAAATAGAGAGTCTTAAAAGTACTATGAATTCCAATAGAAGCGATTTTAATATGCCTAATTCTCATAAATTTGTTCTTACGTCTTATTGATTGCTGGGATTCATAGAAGGTGATGGTTCATTTTCTTATCAACACAAAACAGGTACCTTGGTTTTGTCTATTACCCAAAAAGAAAATAAAGCTTTATTGAACGCTGTTTTAGCTTACTTGCTTAGTTTAGCAAAGTCTGAGGATTTTGTTAAAGGTATTAACGAGGCCGGTCATGTTTATTTTGATTATAAAGGAGGTGTATGAAATTTAAGAGTAATGAGGGGAGACTTTATAGAATTCGTTATAATACTCTTATTTAATTCTATGATTTTCCGGACTAAAAAATTTTTCCGGACTAAAAAATATTTAGACTACTTAGATTGAGTAGCTATCTTTAATCTTCGTAAAAAAGGTCTTCAATATACACCTGAAGGTCAGAAACTAATAGACCGGATTTTAAATCAAATGAACAATAATAGATTATCTACATCATCTAAACCACGAATTGACAGAGCTGAACTAATTTTAGATTTAAATAATATTCTATCTCTTCCATCAAATTATGAGTACAAAGAGGATGGTAAAATCTTTATTATCTCTGAAAACAGGTACTTAACTGGAGGTAGACGTGTGAAAAAAGCAGTAGCACTGCTTTCTTCTGATGGAGATTTAATTAAAACATTTCCTACTGCTACTGCTTGTTCTCGTTTTCTAGGTGTAGATAACTCAACTGTTACCTATAGATTAAAAAAAGGAAATATTTTCCTTTTTGATAATTATCAATGTTATCTTAAAGAGGTTGTTGTGTCTATTGAAGATAATTAAATTAGCTTCTGCACTTATCTTACTTTTATTTTAATATTGCTTACTTATGTAGAGGTTAGTTTAATAATATCTCATACTCGCTTTGTGTTTTAATCTAACCGGGTGGTGGAGGGTATATAAGTAAGAAAGCCACAGGTAAAATTTAGGAGGACAAACTACTAAAGTTTTAGATAAGGGTGCTATAGAATTAGTGGGGTATGGAAATTGGATTAGTTAAATTAAGTAAAAATAAATCTTCGCTTAGTACAGGGGTTGTTACTTCATATGCTTTATTTATATTAATAGGTTTAATAACATATATTTTAGCTGCTTATTTGGTTAAAGAAGATTTTGAAAAAAAAAACCACCAAGTCTTGGGTTGCAGAAGAATATGCGGATATATTATTCAATTTATTTTTAGGTTAAAATAAAGTTACCGGGATATAAATTTAATTGATTATAATTAAAAAAGAAACATGCTTAAAAGGTAAGCAATTTACAAATGTAAAATTAAAGGATGTTCGATTCATCTGTTTCTTAAAGAGGTAAAGTAAGAAATTACTTTCTTTCTTAATAATTAAAATAATTACTTTAATTATTTTAATTAACTAATTATACACTTTGTGTGACTTTAACTTTTCTCCACAAGAAATAAATGTTATCCTTTTTAATATATATAATGTTGACCGCTTTATTTTTTATCTTAACTTTGTTTTATTTAGATGACTTTAAATTATCCCAGAATAGGTGAATTAGAATTTTTCAGATTTTATCACCCATTTTGTTATTATTTACAGTAACAGTATCCGTTTATCTAAATGTTATAACATTTAATGAAGTTACTTTATTAGATGGGGATAAAGGTACTTCTAATACTATAAATGTAGGAGCTAACGTTCAGGTTAACCGTGATGCTGCGGAAGCTGTAGGACGTAACATTGGTGTAGCTGGTACTGTAGCTGGTGTTGCTGGTGCTGTTGCTAAAGGGTTAGCCAAATCTAGTTTACCTCCTCTTGCAAAAGCAGGGGTTATTGTTGGTAGTGGTGTAGCTGGTGGTGCAATATTTGTTGGGACTTCAGCTGTTAATAGAGTTGTAAACAAAGGGTCTAATATAACAACTTCATCTCCTACTTTAACAAGCAGTAATTTATCAAATGGTCCTGGTTTAAATAAATTTTTTGGAGATTCTAATGATAACTTTAGTGATTTAATGGTTTTATTACTTTCTATAGATACTTTAACTTTGGTTTGTTTAAGTTTAACCTCTATTTTATTTATAATTATATTATTTAAATTTTTTCTTAATGAAAATAACATTAAATTAAATTTATCTAGTTTAATAGGAGATAAATTGAATAATAGTTTAAACTACTATATAATTAAAATCATTAAATTAAATAAGAAAGCTAATACTATTTTTATATTTATTATATTTATTGTATTATTCATAGCCTTAGCTTTTAATTGTTATTTTATTACTGAATTATATAATAATTTAGATAAATTTATTGAACTGCATATAAACAGCAGAAAATAAGATATCAGAGTTACAAGAAATTCATAAAATTTAATATTATAAACTTTAATCTTTTTCAATTAAGATGAGATCCTTTTATCAAGAATAGGGAAGAAGAATAAAATTAAAGCCCTTATAATATTAAACGAGAAGTTAGTGATTATGAGTAAGCATTGATAGTCAGGTACACCATCGATAAATTTCTTTCGCAACACTAGGGGTCTATGGGTATAGTGCCATCTATCAAAGAAACAGATTGCAAGTACTGCACCTCAAGGTTATAAATCTATTTCCACATCAAGATAAGTTTTATATCTTATTGTTTATTTAATTAGAGTTGAATATTATTATCAAGTGGAGCTACAGTTTAATATTGTTATCAAGTGGAGCTACAGTAACATATGCACCCATTCTTTAATTCAAGGTAAAAGAAAAGGAGCTTTATACGGTTCTATAGCTACCATATTTATGTAAAGAAACCACAAATTCTTTGAAGAAAGCTTTGTGGACTTAAGTAAAAGAGAATTCTTTATGATATTTATTTTAGTTTTCTTCACCATTATTCTTGGAATTTACCTTAGCTTTATATTAGATGGTATACATTATGGTGTATCAACTTTAATTTATAGCTTTAACTAAAGTGACATAAGGTTAATGTATTATCATTATCTTCCTAAATTTTTTTATTATTTTTTTTTTAGAACTATAAATATTTCATTAAAAAAAATAAGCCGAAGGTGGTGAATTACACCAAACTTGGATGCTAACTATTTAAATTTAAAGATAAATACGATTTTATATATATGTTAATTTAGTACTCTTAATATTGGAGTGAGAGCTTTCTGAATTAAAAATAAATTCTAAATATTAAGGCGCAAGCTCTTAAGATTATAATTTTATTTGGTTGAAAGTATATCTAGAGGAAAAAACTTGAGGTTTTATTTGATAATATGTTACCTTTACATGCTGGGAGTGTTGAGCAGGAGGTAATAAAAAATTATTAGTGATATAGACAAAAAGTGTGTATTATACAAATTTATTGAATATAGTTCATTACTATTGTATTTAATAAAAAATATTACAACGTAGACGGTCTACATTTAAATTTAAACTTTTAATTTAAAGTCAGAGTTCAATTCTCTTGTGATACTATATTAAAATAAGTAATATTTTCCCCAGCTTCGCATGGGGACAGGTAGCTAATCTAAGAGGTAAATTATTTTACATAATGTTTTTTATTATATTCTATTTCCTTGGTGGTTATCTTAGTATTAGTGAGGATTAATTACCTCCTTTATTTTTATTAATAGGTTTATTTGAATCTAGTAATAAAGTAAGAGTTAGTTTTTATTTATTTTTATTATTATCAATTCTAGCAATATCTTCTAGAATGGAAACTACTGATTTTGATGCTTTATTTAAAACTAATTTTTATTATATTACACAAATATTCTTATTTTGTGGTATATTTATAGCATTTGCAGTTAAAACTCCAACTATTTTTTTAATAATTGATTATTAAAAGCTCAAGTATAATCTCCTTTAGGTGGAAGTATAGTATTAGTAGTATTGTTTTAAAATTAAGTTTATATGGTATATTTAGATTAATTTTATCCATATTACCATCTAAAAAGGATCTCTTTAGACAATTATACATTGATAGTATTTGTAATAGGTGTAATTACAATAATATATGTTAGTTTTAGTACATTAAGAACTACATAGGTTAAAGAATTAATAGCTTATAGTTCAGTATCTCACGCTGCTGTTTATTTAATTGGAGTATTTAGCTATACAATTCAAGGAATAGAAGGAGGAATTCTTCTAGGTTTAGCTCGTGGATTTGTCTCTAGTGGTTTATTTATATGTGCAGGTGGTGTTTTATACGATAGATATGGAACTATATTAATACATTATTATAAAGGTATAACTCAAATTATGACTTTATTTTCTAGATTATTTTGGAGGAGCTCCTTTAACTTTAAATTTTGTAGGGGAATTTATGTCGTTATACGGAGTTTTCTCCGAAGGTGATACTACCTATTTTAGATATATTTGCTAGTTCTTCAATTGTTTTCTCTGCAGCATATACAATTTATATGTTTAATAGAATAGCTATTGGGGATCATTTACTAAATTATTTGAAGAAAATATAAGTGATCTTAAAGAGAATTCTTTTTACTATTTATATTAGTTTCATTCACAGCAGTATTTGGTGTATATCCATCTTTTATAAAAGATGGATTACATTATTCAGTATCTAGCTTAGTATATTTTTTCTAATTCAACACCTGCGGTGGCGGTTTTTGAATAAATCTCTTATTTTCACATTATGGTTTAAAATAAAGGTTAATATAGGAAAACCAGTTAATATATAAAAATTATATATAATTACAGTTCTTTTATATCAAGGCAAGGCCGTGTTAGTTATTAAAAAAGAGTTTAAATTAAATCTTGGATAGGTAACTGGTTTTTGATGCAGAATATACTTTTGCTATTATGGTTACTAAATCTGCTAGGGTTAAACTTAGGTGATAAGTAAGACTTAAATTTGTCATTTATTTAATGAATTTACTAGTTGAGTTATAGATTTCTACTTTCTATTATATTAGTGTTACATCAAATTATAATGCATATTTTAATACTTATTATTTATCACTATTTTTCAGCTATTTTCTTAACTAGTTTTTGGTTTATTTACTAGATTGCATTTTAATCAGGGGATTTATAAATTTAGGTTATATATTTTTGAGTCGTGGCCGCAGGCGGTGAATTTATTATTAAAGCGGTTATTTGAGATTTATTATTACTTTATATGGTGACATAATTATTTTTTTTTAGAAATCTTTTCGTTTTATTATAAACGCTAATACTTATTTTCATAGTATTAACTAATATCTTTATTAATAAATATGCCTCAATTAACACCCTTTTATTTTGTAAATGAAGTAACTTTTGCTTTTGTAATAATTATAATAACAATTTACATGTTATCTAAATATATATTACCTAGATTTATTCGTTTATTTTTAGCTCGTACTTTTATATCAAAATTATTTAATTAATGTTCTTGTGTAAGTAATAGAATATTATATTAAATATATACTTAATTTATCAAGATTTATATTTCAATTATAAAAAGTATAAATTTAGTTATTATAATTATAATTACTAGAATATTAATACTTTTTGATTAATTATTGAATACAATGATAATTTTACAATGGAAAATTTAACAAACTTTAATTTAAACAGAGAAATAATTAGTCCTTTAAATCAATTTGAAATTAGAGATTTATTAAGTTTGGATGCACCTACAGTATTGTCTGGGAAACAAAACACAATGTGGGTTAAACTACCAAATTCCGGGGACACCCTAGAACTTCTGGTACCAAGCTATACTCGAAAGGGTATAAGTGGATGAACTAATCACTCATGTATGGTAACAAGTCAGAAGGCTTCTGTAAAGAACGTGGGTTATCGCGGATCTAAGTCAGTAATATGTGAGAATATTGCTGTAAAAGAGCAACGAGTATACGGTAGTTGACATGGTAGTAATACTTTATCATGTTTAAGATATACTCTAATGGGTTTCGAAAGAAATTATCAAGTTAAAATCCCTTCTAACCAATTATATACAAGACAATATTCAACTAATAATATAACTAATAATATAACTCGTACCGAATCTACTGTTTCAGCTATTGACCAATCTATAACTAGTTGCAAATTAAATTTAATTAATCCTTTCTTTATTACAGGGTTCACTGATGGAGAAGGATCTTTTATGGTTTCAGTTAGAAAGTCATCTGCCCATCGTCAAGGTTGAAAAGTTCAAGCTTCATTTGTTATAACTTTACATAAAAAAGATCTAGAGTTATTAAAAAGTATTCAATTCTCTTTAGGTGGAATAGGAAGTATTGATCCAAAAGGTGAGGATATGATTCAATTACGGTTATTTTCTATAGAACAAATAACTAATGTAATTATTCCTCATTTTGATAAATTTCCGCTTTTGACTCAAAAGAAAGCTGATTTTGAATTATTTAAACTAGCAGTTGCTATTATGAATCGAAAAGGACATCTTACTCCAGAAGGGTTACAAGAGATTGTAAATATTAAAGCCTCAATGAATAAAGGTTTATCTAAGGATTTAAAGGAAGCATTTCCATATACAGATAAATTCCCTAGACCTTTGGTAGTAGATCAAGTCGTTAGAGACCCTCAATGATTAGCTGGATTTACAGCCGGTGAAGGTTGTTTCTATATTAAACAACGAGGATCTACCAATAATAATAGAAAGATAGTTGAAGTAATTTTTTCTATAAGTCAACATTCTCGGGATGAATACTTAATGGATAGTTTAGTTAATTATTTAGGATCTGGAAGATTATCTAAATCGAAAAATGCAGTTTATTACACTTGTTCAAGATTTTCGGATATATGGGATAAAATCCTACCCTTTTTTAGTAAATTTGAAGTTTTAGGTGTTAAATCCTTAGATTTTAAGAAATGATGTAAAGTATGTGAAATTGTTAAATCCAAAGATCATCTTACTAATGAAGGGTTTAATCAAATTCGTGAAATAAAAGCAAGTATGAATGAAACGGTATCAAAAAGATAAAAGATTTGAAGGTCTAAGTAAGAATTCTGGTTTATCCTAAACCTTATGTGTTAAGGTTGGTTACTCACAAACAGCGAGTTATAATTTATATTTATTGTTGATTATTAGTTTGTAATATATTTAGGTGATAAATTTTACGGTCATGATATTAGGAAATATACATTTATCAATTACTAATATAGGGTTATACTTAATGATAGGGATATTTTTTATATTAGCTCTTAATCTTTTAAGTACAAATTACAATAAATTAGTAGGTAATAATTGATCAATAAGTCAAGAATCTTTATATGCAACTATTCATAGTATAGTAACAAATCAAATAAACCCTAAAAGTGGACAAGTATACTTTCCATTCATATATGCATTATTTATATTCATTCTTATTAATAATCTTATAGGAATGGTTCCTTATAGTTTTGCTTCTACAAGTCATTTTGTATTGACATTTGCTTTAAGTTTTACTATAGTTTTAGGTGCAACAATTCTAGGATTCCAAAAACATGGTCTAGTATTCTTTTCTCTTTTAGTTCCCGCAGGTTGTCCTTTACCTTTATTACCTTTATTAGTTTTAATCGAGTTTATTTCTTACCTTGCTAGAAATATTTCTTTAGGTTTAAGATTAGCTGCTAACATACTTTCAGGTCACATGTTATTAAATATATTAGCAGGTTTTACTTATAACATTATGACAAGTGGTATAATATTCTTTTTTTTTGGATTAATCCCCTTGTCATTTATTATAGCTTTTTCAGGTTTGGAATTGGGTATTGCGTTTATACAAGCGCAAGTATTTGTGGTTTTATCTTCGGGTTATATAAAGGATGGTTTAGATCTTCATTAGTTTATTTTAATAGTAAAATAATAAATCCTCTAGTTTATTTTCTTTTAGAAAATAAACTTTATTTTGAGTGAGCTTTTAGTAGTCCACCTAAAGCTCATGCTTTTGTAAGTCTACCTTTAGAAAGTAATTTTGGAACTTTAATATTTAGAATTTTTACTTGGAAAAATTTAATAAGAGGAATATCTACAGGAATATGTGCTATATTAATAAGAAAAGGTATTTATTATTTTTTCAATGTTGATATGTTAATATATTTTTTAAGTAATGTTAATGATTTATGCACTAATATTCTAGCTTTCTGATATTTTTTTTTTAATTTTTTTGTAGGATTAACCATGGGGGAGATTTTTAATCAATTATTAGTTAATTGAGTTAAAGAAAGTACCAAGAAATTTCTTGGTATACCTTTAGGTATAGAATGACCTAATAATAAATTACCTTTAATTGGACCATCAAAGAATGAATTTACTTCTAATATAAAAGAAGTACCGATTAAAGAGACTTCTGTTACGTTTTCTACTAGAGAATCTCCTTTATCTAGTAGATCTCATAGTCCTACTAGTAATCGTTCTTTATCTCCTTTTTCTCGTCCAGCTACTCCTCCAGCTTTTGGACCAAGAGAATTTGACCCTGCGTTAAATAATCATAACTTGCCTAATACACCCTTAACTGCTTCAACTATACGGCCTGAATATTTTAGCACTCATAATGATAATACAGATGTATTTTGAGCTTTAGATACAACTATTACACGTATTATTAGAAATTTGTATGGTGATATATTAAGACCAGGAAGAGTAAATGGTGTTATTTGTCCACCTTTTGGATGAGATTCTAGATTTGATAGATTAGTAAGGGATAACCCTTTTCATATGTGATCTAATATTAGAAGTACTAACGAATGTTCGGAGTTAGAACTTAGATGTATAATAAGTAGATTAGAATTTGCAAAATCTGATTTAATAAATAGGGGTGATCAAGATACTATCCTAAATCGTCTAGAAGGAAGGGTTAGAATAATGAGTGTTTATGATCGTTTATTAGATGAAGCTAATAGAAGTTTGAGATCTAGATTTCCTGCTTCTTCATATAGAAATACTAATAGTTAAAATTAGTTTAATTTTAATTATTTAGTTTTAAATTAAACAATTATACAAAATATCTCTATAAATATAATGTTATGTTATAATTATTATTTAGTGTTGTAATAGTACGCAAATATTATTAATAATTTCTTTATTAAAAGATTACTAATAATATATTCTCATTAGCTCAAAGGTAGAGCAGGATACTTCTAATACCCCTATTTTAGTTCGAATCTAAAATAAGAATGAAATATATTTTTTATCTAGTAATTGTAATAGAGACTTAAAAAAAGATCCTTTTTTATCCTTGGTATAGTAATGTTTCTCTTTTTTAATTCTTAATTAGTTAGAAGAGTCTAGATTATTTAATATTTATCCCCCTTTTATAGATCAGGCTAATAAAAATACGGGATAAATAAGGAGAATATAATCTTTCTATATGTTTCAAAGATAATAAACTAAATTTAAAAGAATTTAATGAAAGTTATAGTTAAGAGTAAAATACTACTATTTCTAGATAATAATAAAGGTGAGGTGTACTAATATTTTCCATATTGATATAAAAAAAGATTAGTAGGAAAATGGGAATGATATTAGTATTAGTTTAAGAGTTAAAACATTAATAAATTTATATTATTAATATATAAGTTAAAATCTTATATACTATTTTAGAATAAAATGTTTTAGAGATAATAATAAACTAAATTTAAAAGAATTTAAGGAAAGTTATAGTAAGCAATATGTCCGTATATTTAATTACTTTAAGCGAAAGGTTTAGGTTTAAAATAGAAAATATAATAAATTAACCCTTTGATTCAGGACCTAAGGTCTTCATAATAGTTCTTTATTATAAGGTTGATTTCTTAGACTTGGGTTCGGAGGGGAGATAGGTTTATCATAATATAAGATTTAAAAGCGAGCTTAGCAAAGCCTACATAAAACTATAATTTAGAGAGATATAATTACCTAGAAATAGCTTTATTTTATTCGAAACTTTTTTTTAAGGTCATGAACTTTTTGGTACTAATTTTCATAATAATAATAATAATAATATTAAATAATTATATTTAAAGGTTTTTTTAACCAGGATCAGATGGGTAACCAAGAATTTATAGTGATGGACTTTACCATCGAGACTTTTACAATAAAAAGTAAATTGTATTTTATATAGGTGAGTTTGGTGATGGCTCTGATTGAACGCTGTCTAAATGCTTGACACATGCTAATCGAACGTTTAATTTAATGAATAATTTTATTAAAAGTGGTGTACAGGTGAGTATAGATATCCAGCCTACCTTAAAGAGAGGGAAAGATCCCTCATAATAATAAAAAGGGTGTAAACCACCCGCTTTAAGAGGACTTAAGGAGTTATCGTCGGGATAGGTAGTTGTTAAGGTTATTACTTAACAAGCCTTAATTCTCGTAGTCGAAGCTGAAAGGTTGATCGACCACACTGGGTCTGAAAAAACCCCAGGGCAAGCGAGTACAGCAGTGAGGAATTTTGGTCAATAGCCAAACGGCTGAACTGGCAACTTAGAGGAATGGTAGTAAAGACTACAAATTGATTTATCAAATAAAGTTCTAAATGCATTATTGATAATGACGATATGCAGATTTATGCCTTGACTAATTACGTGCCAGCAGTCGCGGTAATACGTAAGAGGCTAGTGTTATTCATCTTTAATAGGTTTAAAGGGTACTTAGACGGTAAATATTTTCCTTTTAAAAGGTACATTTTTACTAGAGTTTTATGTGAGGAGGTAGTACTTAAGGTGTAGAGATGAAATTTGTTGATACCTCGGGGACTGATAAAGGCGAAGGCAACCTCTTATGTAAAAACTGACGTTAAAGGACGAAGGCACAGAGAACGAACAGGATTAGGTACCCCAGTAGTCTTTGCAGAGAATGATGAATGCCATAGGTTAGGGTTAACTTGGTCTATAAATGAAAGTGTAAGCATTTCACCTCAAGAGTAATGTGGCAACGCAGGAACTGAAATCACTAGACCGTTTCTGACACCAGCAATGAAGTATGTTATTTAATTCGATGATCCACGAAAAACCTTACCACAATTTGAATATTATTATTTGTTAATTATCTTTAAAGAATTTATTAATAAATAACAATACAAGCGTTGCACGGCTGTTTTCAGTTAATGTTGTGAAACTGCGGATCCGTCCGTGGAATTAACGAATACCCCGGCTTTATTTGTAAAATTATTAATATAGAGCATTTTCTGGCCCTCTACAATGGTCAGGACAAAGGGGAATAAGACAAGTCATCATGGCCTTAATATTGTGGGCTATAGACGTGCCACATACTCCTAGACGGTCGGTGTAGGATACCGACCAAGTGGGAGAAACTATCAAATTCCGGGGACCTTCTAAAGCTCTTGGTACCAAGCTGTAATCGAAAGGTTACATGTGGACAGACTAATTTACTGTGTATGGTAACAAGTCAAGAGATGCTCGAAAGAGCAATGAAATATCGCGGATCTAAGTCAATAGTATGTGAGCGCAAGCTCTATATTATTGTAAAAGAGCAACGAGTAGACGGTAGTTGCATTGGATTTAATACATTTGAACGAAGAAATGTACCAATGTTAAGGTGTACTCTGATAGGTTCTGAGAGGAACCCTTGAATCAATGTCCTTTCTAAGAAGAAAAGAAAAAGTAATTAAAGCTACTGTCTTTAAGTTTTAGTGTATTTGCAGCATGTTTTTTTTGCTTCTTAAAAATTTATAGTGATATACTGTATCGAAAAATACAATATATCTAATTGAGTACTTTCTCAATATACTTTTTTAAGAGTATAGTTCAGGTAAAATAGGGAGCACATACTCCAAATTCTCAGTTCAAGTCTGAGTATACTAGTTCTGTGATTTTTAGGTAAAATCACTATACAGGAACGGGTGAAGTTTCCTCCACGGAGGTAGTAATTATATAGAAATAACCATGAGATTATACACATGTGTATCAAAGATCGGCCGCGGCCTATTTAACGTAACTTTAATTAGCTATGCAACTAGAAAATATTCTACATCTTCTTATACAGAATCAATTACAATACCTCTATCTACTTCTACAGGATTTTCTATTGCACCGGTAAATCCCTGATTTATAACAGGGTTCACAGATGCCGAAGGGTGTTTTTTATTACAAGTTAGAAATAGAAATAACTCTTGGTATGTTGAAGCTAGATTTGATATCTCTCTCCACAAGAAAGATCTAGAACTAATGAAACAAATTCAAAATTATTTTGGAGGGGCGGGTGGTATAAACATCCATGGTGAAAATAGTTATCAGTATACCATAAGCTCAATAAAACAAATAAATGACAGAGTTATACCTCATTTCGATAATTACCCTTTAATAACTCAGAAGTATTCTGATTACTTACTTTTTAAAGAGGCTATTAATTTAATAAACTCTAAAAAAAATATGGATAAAGAAGTATTTATTGAAAAAATTGTAGAATTAAAAGCATCTATGAATAAAGGTTTATTATCGGAGGTGTTAAAAGCCAGTTTTCCAAACATTGTCTCTGTTTCTAGAACAATTGTAGAAAGCCAAATATCGGATCCTCAGTGGGTAGCAGGTTTTGCAAGTGGTGAGGGTTGTTTCATGATCAAGACAAGCGTTAATAGAAATGCTCAATTAGGATACGGTGTACAACTATCTTTTCAAATCACTCAAAATAATAGAGATGTGGAGCTTATTAGAAGTTTAGTCTCTTACTTAGGGTGTGGGAGATTAGTGGTAAATGAAAAGCATAATGGGACTAAGGTCAATTTTAATGTAACAAAATTTTCCGATATTCAAGAGTTAATTATTCCGTTTTTCCTAAACCATAAAATATTAGGTGTTAAATCCTTGGATTTTGAAGATTGATGTAAAGCTGGTGAAATAATAAAAAATAAAGGCCATCTTTCCAAAGAAGGATTAGACAGAATATTTAAGTTGAAAGCTGGAATTAACCGAGGAAGGTCGGCCGAGTCTTCTTAATTAATTCTTTTTAGCTTACCAAAAGATTAGGTTTAATTAATAACTATAAAGACAGTAGTAACAATATACTTTTGATTTGCTTTATGAAAAAATTGAGTAATTGAGACAAAGAGAAGCAAAAATGCGAATTTAAGCTAATCTCAAAAAATAGGATAAAATATGGAAATGGATTGTAGCCTGAAATTCGGCTGCATGAATAAGAAATTGCTAGTAATCGTGAATCACCATGTCACGGTGAATAATACTTTGGATTGGTACTAACCACTCGTCACATGCTGAAAGGAGTTGGTGCAATAAGTTTGCTCTCTTATTATAAGTAAGTAAATGATAGGATTTAGATGTTATAGTAGGATTCTTCGTATGCGCGATTCTGATTAGTGTTAAGTCGAAATAGAAGTGATCTGAGAAATTTCTTCTGGCTTACTTGTAGGAGTGAACCTCCTGCTACAAACCATCAAATTGCGGGAAAGCCCTAAAACAATTTCAACCAAGTAGGGGTAGTAATATACCTTATGGCTCAGGTAATGACTCGGGGTATGGTAAAATCGAAATTGATGAACGAAAGGAAATGGGTAATCTGCAGCCAAGTGCCTAGTTTATTAGCAATAGTTTTATTATAAATAATTAATGGGGAGTAATACTCCCTTAATCCATTAGATAATCAAATAAAAGCTAAGGAATTAGGTATGCAGTTCATCGACTAAATGTTGGTTGGCGTTTATTATTTTTAGTTTATTAATTTTAGTTTAGTAAGCGCTTAAGATATAGTCAAACCCCAAGCGAGAGCTTGCAGGACTATAAGGGGCTTTGCTCCTATCATGTTTTATATAGAGTAGTCTGTTAAATGGGTATTAATTAATAATACTTAGGGAGAAGGACCTTAACTCAGCCTGATATCCTTATAGCAAGGTTTATACATTTTATTTTCTAGCGTGCTTTGTATTGCTTGCTTAGTTAGAAAAAATAATAGGCTAAAAAGGTAGATTAGCGAAATACGGTTCGTGTAGTGGAAGTTGCACGGGATTCATAAAATTTAACAAAAAAATAAAAAAAGCCTGTAGCGAGGTGCTGATATATTTACCTTAATACCTTTTTATTTCTGGTTCAATTCCAGAGCAGGTTTCTGAAAAATAGATATTTAATGATTAAATGCGAATTTAACACCTTTTACGCAAAAAATAAAGGCGTATATGGTGCTTTTTACCCTAAAGGTAGATTTTTATTTAGTAATATATCTCCTAGGGTTATACGATATTTTAGTAGCAAAGAGACATTACCGTTAAAGTTTATTTGGATTTAAGTGACATAAAAACGATATATAAAGAAAACAAAAGGAGATCAGGAATTTACCGTTGAGTTAATTTGATTAACGGATCTACGTATATCGGAAGTGGTGAAGATTTAACCAGAAGATTTAGATATTATTTTTCTCCTAAGTGATTAATAAAAGAATCACTTAAAAATAATAGCATTATACACAGAGCTTTATTAAAAAATGGTTATAATAAATTTCGTTTAGAGATTTTAGAATATTGTGAAAAAGCTAAAACTCTAGAAAGAGAACAATATTATTTAGATGTATTAAAACCTACTTATAATATCTGTAAAGTAGCCGGTTCTAGTTTAGGTCGTAAAACTAATAGTTCTACACGTTTAAAACTTAAATATATATGAATGGTTAGATTATTTAAAGAAAAAACAATTCTTTGCCTGAACAAATAAATTTTACTGAGTTTATTTTAAATTGATTTGAAAAAAAAGTAAAAAAATTAGAATTAATAACAAATAAACTTTAACGTACGTTTGAAAAAATTACTGAAAATAAAACTTATTTAAATAGATCATATAAAGTCCGTATGTAAATTTTATCTTCTTCTACTACTGCTACTACTGTACGAGTAACAGATCTAAATAATGGAGTTATTACTTCTTATCCTTCTGCCAGAAATGCGGCTTTAGCATTAAATTGTAGTAATTCCACGATTATGAATAAATTAAAAGGAAAAAACAATAAAATTTTAAAAGGTAGATATTTAATAAGAAGTAATATCACTCCTGTGGAAGTTGCACGGGATTCATAAAATTTAACAAAAAATAAGGAAGGTTCCGTTTACAGGTATAACGGCTGAGCTGTAAACTCAGGAGCTATATAAGTTATAAATATTAAGCTCATAGAAGAGTTCAAATCTCTAATCTCCGTACAAAAAATAAAATAGAATCTAAAAATTAAAAAAGTATAGGAAGAAACTCTTAAATAAAATGGATAAGTAATAGTATTTATAAATAACTTATCAAATATATTTGATTAGCATAATGAAAACTTAAAATTTATTAATGCAAGGAGACTTCCTTTATTGGTAAGAAGGGCTGAGCTGTAAACTCAGTAGTTTAAAGCGGCTTTAAGAGTTCGAATCTCTTGTCTCCTAAAGATAAGTCTCTATAGCTCAATGGTAGAGCTTGATACTGTTAATATCCCTCCTCCTATTCCTTAGTTATAATACTAAATTAAAGACTAAGTTTGTTTGTTTGTTCCACTCAATAATTTATAGTGATTATTGAAATCACTATTTGAGTGGTTTATTCTCCGTAGGTTTGAGGCGTCTTTAAATTAAATACTAATAATTAATGGATACAGGTGTCCAAAATATTGTAAAATTAGAATTAAATTTATGTAGGTTCCTACCGTTTTTTATGAAAATGATAATGTTTATTAAAAATTTTTATGCGTAATTTACCCTTTTAACGCGAGGAGTAAAAGGGAGTCCTGGTGGGATCATGGTCTGCCTTGGCTGTCCTTAGCTAAATCCATGTTATCAAATAGTTTAAAAAGATTTCATCACGAACACCTTATACCTATTATAGAATGTAGTACTATTTTATCAGATGATGTAGCTAAAAATATCTATCTTTCGGTTCCGACGCCTGGCGCACCCCTTATAGGTGCGCGCGAGGCTAAATATTAAAAAAATTTAATGATTTAGTTGAAAGGTTAGAAGAATATAATAAGGATACTGAAGTTGATAAAGATAAAGAGGAACAACTTAAACTATTTTACGATTTTATATAATGGTTTAGAGGTTTCACTGATGCTGAATATTGCTTCCAAGTTACCCCCCTTTCTGGAAATGCTTTTTAATTTAGATTTAGTTTTGGTTTACATATAGATGATCGTTCCGTCTTAGAATTTATTCAAAGTAAGTTAGAGTTAGGTGAGGTGAATATTGACCCTAAAAGAGCGATAGTTACTTATAATATTATTTCAAAACAAGAGATTGATATAATTATAGCTTTATTTACAAAATACAATTTAAACTCGACTAAACATCTTAACTTCTTGGCTTTTAGACCAGCTTTCGCCCTTTATATTAACCCTAATAGAGACCTTAAAACATTAAAACCTATAATTTTGGATATTATAAGTGAGATGAACTCTAAAATAATTAATTATACTATGCCTATCAATCGCTGCATAATTACTCAAAACTGATTAACAGGGGAGCTTTTTTTATTATTTTTATTTTATAATAATATTAGTTCAATAAAATATTAATAATTAAAAATAAAAATAATAAAAAATTTAGTGGAAGGTGGTGGTTCTTTTAGTTATAATGCTTTAACGAAAAATGTAATATTTTTGGTTGCTCAGAAAGGTAACGAGGATTTACTTAAAGAGATCGTAAGATTTTTACAAGAATTCGATAGAAATATTATACTTGAAAACGGAGTTAAGATTTATCCTGGTTATTCAGGTCAGTTTAATTTAAGTGTTAACAATAATGATTTTATAGAAGCGGTTTTAATTCCTCTTTTTGATAGTGTTAAGTGATATAGTAAAAAGTATTTAGATTACGAAGATTTTAAAGCAATCTTAAAAATGATTCAAAAAGGGTTTCACTACATACCTGAAGGTTAAGATTTAATTAAGAGAATTGTTAGCCAAATGAACAATGGTCGGCTATTTACTTCGAAGACAACTAAATTAGACCGAAACCAATTTGTAACAGATGTTGAAGAAAACAGCCTTCTAATTATGAAATAAGAGAAGGAAGAACCTTTATTCTGTCATTAAATCGTTATAAAGTGGATGATTCAGCTATCAGTGTTCTTTTACTAGAAAAAGATGGAGAAGTGCTCAAGTCTTTCCCCTACGGACGGTAGCAGAATGTGCAAAATATTTAGGTATAGCTCGTTCTACTGTGAAACGTAGAGCTGAAAATGGTCAACAGTTTATCTTTAAACCCATTAAGGAAAAAGATATGTCTTCTAGTTTTACAGAAGAAGGTAAACTAGTTATTATTAAGATAATAGAAAGTTAATAATTATAATTAGTTTTATGTTTGTATTGTACACCGTATTTTATTAAGGTTAAATCTAACTTAAATCTAAATTTTAGCCCCCATAGCTCAACGGTAGAGCTTTGCACTGTTAATGCAACTATAGATGTTCGATTCATCTTGGGGGCGTACTAATTTTGTTCTTTTTTTAATATATTTAAGTATCAATATAATTCATATATTAGCTAAGGCATTAATTAGTTATATTGTTAGGGTAAACGTTAATAATCCGCAAAGAAGGAGCATGATAGATGTTCGATTCATCTTAAAAAATTATAGATACGCATAAAGGATTTACGGGATATTAGCATAAGGGTAATGCGACTTTTAATCATCATTATGTGAGTTCGAATCTCGTATATCCTAAATGAACGGCCATAGGTTTATTAGCGGCCATATATCAATTGGTAGATATCCCTGGTGTGGACGAAACGCGTGTTGATTTTCAGAGAGTGAATCACCTTTTCGAGAAATATACCCAATATATTAGCATGTACTTAAAATCTATAGTTTTATAAATTAATTTATAAATAGCAACCATAAGTTAATTGGTAAACTTTTCATCTACCACATGAATGTTGTCAGTTCAAATCTGACTGGTTGTATAAAAATAGTAATACTATTGTACTATTTTTAATTATATCTACAGGAGAGAAGGGAACTTCTGTTCAATTAGAGTATTTCCATTATTAAGTGCACAATAGATTAGAGTATTATGACTCTTTTTATCGATAAATTAAACATAATCTAATGAAAAATAAAAATTTAAATAGTATAGTAATTCCCTTAAGATCTTATTATAATATAATAGAGTCTAAGTCTGTTATATACAAAGAAAGTAAGAATAAAAGTGTTATATATAGATGGGTGAATAAAATAAATAATAAGTGTTATATAGGTAGTGCAATTGATTTGTCTAAGAGATTAAGAATGTATTATTCCTTGGGACAGCTTAAAAGGATAGTAACTAAAGAATCAAGTAGAATATATAATGCTATAATAAAGTATGGTTATTCGAATTTTAGGTTAGATATTCTTGAATATTGCAATAAAGAACATATAATTGAAAGAGAACAATTTTATATAGATTTGTTAAATCCTGAATACAATATATTAAAAGTTGCAGGGTCTCGTTTTGGATCTAAAGTTACATTTAAGACTAGAAAAGCTATAAGTATTAGTTCCAGAGGCCGTAAAATATCAACTAAATGTAAATTAGTCGCGAATTACTCATCTAAAATAGTTACATCTTATACTAAACTTAAGCTATCTTTAAGAAGTCAAGGTGTAAAAGTAAAAATATTTGATTCATCAAAAAACTTTATTAATGAATTTCCAAATATAAAGAGTGCGGCGCAATATGTGGGTGTAAAATATACTACCATAAGTAAAATATATAATACAGGTATATCTTACGACAATTACATTTATGAATTTGAACTTAAAGATATTAGGGTATGAATTTATAACTGTGAGAATAAATTCATAGAAATTTTAGATAATGCTAAGAAAACAAGTGAAAAATATAATATACCTAAATCTACTTTATCTAATTATATTAAATCAGGAAAACTTTACAAAAAAGAATTTTATTTTTATAGTATTAATTCTAAAAATAATCCCTTTTTTAAATAATAAGAATATGTTTAAAAATAACAATGTTCGTTAGTAAATTGTTATTTTAAAAGATTATAGTTTAACGGTAGAACAGTAATTTTCCATATTACAAGCTCGGGTTCAATTCCCGATAGTCTTATTATAATAAGAAAACTTAAAAAGTTTTTACTAAAAGAAAACACATTATACTAAAAATTTATAGTGAAGGAGTTTATTAAAAATAATAATTTCTATGAAAATTATTATTTAAAAGTTGTAGTTTAATGGGAAAATGGTTAGAGTTTCTGAGATATGTGAGTTCGATTCTCATCAACTTTTGGCTTACTCAAGTAAGCTATTTTATTTTATAAAATAAGGTTTTGAGTAAATATTGTACTCTTTTTTTTTTTTGAATTATATTTTACACATGAGAAATTTTGAAGATTATATTATAGAAATTAGTGATGGTAATTATATCATTGACTTAAGTTATTTTCATGATGCTGAGCATTTTAATTCGTATTTACTTTATTTTTTAGGTTATTATGCTATGCTAAAGAAGGACATAAACAGTGAATATATAATCTTAGGCTTAGAATTTAATCATGATTTTTTAAAAATAAGTCATATTATTTTTCTATTTCCATACGTAGATAGAGGATTATCCTTTAAAAATATTTATATATTCGGTTTAAATTCGAATTTAGTAAATTTGCGTATAAATATTATATAATTATATAATATAAATAAAAATTCTTGATAATGGGAGAAATTCTTCTTTCCATGTGGGAATTAATTTTAGAGTAATAAGTATTCTTTTATTAAAGGAATAGTCTCTTTTTATTATTAAGTATAAAGATAGAAATGATGTTTAATTTATTATGTGATATTTTTGGCGTGAAATGGGGTTTTATAATATATTTATTTATTAGTAAAATTTTAAAATATAGCTTTTTAATTAAAATTATATTAATTTTAATTTCTTTATTAGGAATTAGCTTTGATGTATCACTTTTCGATGGCGGCGATAGTTCATCTGCTCAATAATTTGCTGGAAGGGATGTTTCAGTGCAAGAACCAGATAGCAGACCTATACCTGAATTAGGTGGAAACCTTATATCAGAATTAGATAGTAGACCCAGATATGAATTAGACGATGGAAGAACTCATTTTTAGTTATGAGGTAGAACAGATACTGAAAATGTGAGAAATTCTACTGAATCGAGAACATATCAAGCTTATCATCCAGGATTAGTTGAAACTAGTAATGGATTCAGATCTGAATTGCCTACAAATTCTATCAGAGATACTAACCATTGAGAATTACATTCTCGTATTTCTAATCCTGGCTTTTACCCGGCTGATCTTAATGGAGGAGTTCAATCTAATGTTAATTTACGTCTTTCCGAGGAACTTAACAGGGGTAGTTTTGACGCTCATACTCCTATGATTAAAAAGCATGTTCATTTTGAAGATAGCAATATCAATTCTTTACCTAAACCTAAATCTTCCAATTTTTTTGTAGATCTATTTAAATCTTTTAAAAATGGAGAGAGTTCTGTAGAAGGAGGAGGTTGAGTTAATGGCGGGGATCTAAGGCGTCATTACAAATGCGAACAAACTGTTTTTACTAAAAAGTAGTATATAAAAAAATTAAGAAACACTAGATAAGCAAAAAAAAAATCAGGGAATTTGTCCCTTTTTTATAACAACATTTAAACTTAGAAATGAAAATGTTCTTTAAACATTTATTTATAAAGTATAGCACAATAATTAATAATTTGCAGTATTTTTTAGTTGAATTTAGATGATTATATTGTTATATTATAATAATACTTTTATTTATTCTAAGTATTGATTTATATTTATTATTAAATATAACCGATAATTACGATAGTATAAGCACTAACGTTTGTAATTATTGTATTAATAATTTTGATTACATTAAATCTAATGATAATTTATTTTATAAATTTTTAGACTTATTTTCTAATAAAGGTAAAAACCACAAAGGTGTTAATTTCATAAAATCTGATCATTGTTTAAATATTAAACCTTATTCAAATGATACTGTAAATAATTTTAAAGAATCGGGAATTATAAACATGCTATTTTTTAGATTAGAAGTAAAAAATGAGGTAAAAAATGAGAATATTAATGAATTTATTGAAATATTAAAAGATATTATTAATGAATTAAACTAATTATTAGGTATTTAATCAATATTATTCTTTTATGTGGAACGTTATTTAATAACAACAATTATTAAATGTTATCCTTTTGTAACACTAGCGTATGCTAGTGTTACCTAGGAGTGGATGATGGGGTTTAAAAGGATAAACTAGAGAAGTATGTCTCTTTTTTTTTAATAATTAAGTAAAATAAATAAAATGAAAAATATGAAATTATAATTTAAAATTTGAAGGTACAAAGATAAACCGTGGAGAATCTAATGCGTTAGCGTGGAAACTCTAAGGAAATATGGTTAGCTTGAATAAATAATATGAAGAGATATGTTAACTACAGACCAATGATAAAAAATAGTGAAACGGATCTGTCTAAACTAAATATCTATATAGGTGAAAATGACCCGTTATTTGTTTTCACATTTAATGATAGTATATATAAAGAGAAGATGACTAGCTTTATAGGAAAAATGGCAGCATTAAGTAGTAGCAAGGCTATTAATTTATCTTTTTTATCTGAAGTTTCATTAAAAGGTATGGGTATAGATATATTATACATATTTTCTATAAATTTAACAGATCAAATAGACCAGCAAGTTTTTGAAATCGATGAAGGATCTATAGTAAAATATATAGAAATAAGTGTTATTTCATTTATTAGATTAATGGAGGAAAAGCCCAGTTTATTCTATGTATGAAATAAACATTCTCTTTATATTTTAAGAGATGGTAGTTATAGAGATATGAAATATATCCTATCTCAAGTTGGTGAATATGGTATAAATTTAGGTAGAGGAGGAAGTCAGAAGGCTCAGCTTTTAAGTCCTTTGGATTTCAGGTTATCTTCTTATTTAATAGCTATGTATAGGGCTGATTATAAAGAAATTTCTTCTTCAAATATGTTTAATAAATTACAAAAAAAAAATTACTTACCTTATTTAGAAGTAAAAAGAAAAAAATAATTTATTAAATTACTATATTTAATTCATAAAAATTATGATTAAATATAAGAGAGCATTGTATAATTTGGTAATACAGCAACGTAGCAGGTTGTTTATCTCTGTTCGAGTCAGAGTGTTCACACTAGAGGATTACGTCCCTTTTAGAAAAAAAATAACTTTAATAGCTATAAATAATAAAATATAAGCATTATTGGTAAGATGTCCAGCTTTCAACTGGAGTTCGTGGGGTTCGAATTTTGCCAGTTGTATATACTAAGTATTAAATAAGTGAAATAATGTGTCGATTCGAATTCGACTGGCCGTAATGTAAGAATTAGTAACTTAATTGGTAAAGGACTTCCCTGTCACGGAAGTAGATATCGGTTCGAGACCGTTCTAATTCGGAAGTTTTATACTATTTTACCCCCTTATATATATTAATATACGTTAACTTAAAACATGGTGAAATAAGCGAGGAAAAGTTGCTATAGGTAGGGTAAGATATTTGCTAAATATTGTGTAAAATTACACATAGGTGTTCGAATCACCTCT
This sequence comes from Eutypa lata, assembly GCA_022661535.1. NCBI lineage: Eukaryota > Fungi > Ascomycota > Sordariomycetes > Xylariales > Diatrypaceae > Eutypa > Eutypa lata. Next base: position 66,039 of record JAKULF010000022.1, read on the forward strand.
TTTCCGCTTTTGGTTTCATTTTAAAAACTAAAATATACTTTTTTAAGAGTATAGTTTAACGGTAAAATAGGGAGCTTCAACCTCCAAATTCTCAGTTCAAATCTGAGTACTCTTGTAATTCATCCTTTACGAAGGTAAAAAGAAAAGATATCTAAATATGAATAATTTGCTTATTATATACGAAACTTACACAAATGGTTATAAAACAGATATATTAGATATTATATCATTATTGGCAATTTTATGTGGTATACTTGTTATTATTAGTAAAAACCCTATAGTCTCAGTGCTCTTTTTAATAGGTTTATTTGCGAATATTTCCTGTTATTTAATAATGTTAGGTTTAAGTTTTATAGGTTTATCTTATTTGATAGTTTATATAGGTGCTGTGTCTATATTGTTTTTATTTATTTTAATGTTAATAAATATTAGAATAAGTGAATTACAAAGCAATACTAGTAATAGTATACCTTTAGCTATTGCTATAGCAATATCTTTTAATTACCCTATATTTCAATTATTACCTTACAATATAGCTATCTTAAATAACTATTATAATTTAAACAATATTTTATATAATATTTCTTTTAATCAAGATAATAAAAAAGTGGATTTTAATACATATAGTGATGATATACATTTTGTAACAAGTAAAATATGAGATGGTGCGGTAGTTGAATATAGTGATATTACAAGTATTGGTAATATAATGTACACAAATTATAATATGTGACTAATACTAGCAAGTTTTATACTATTATTAGCTATGGTTGGTGCTATAGTTATAACAATTAAATCTAGTCATGGATCAAGTAATTAATTCTAGTCTTAAGTCGTATTCTAATGGGTTTTCTAGCGAGGCGGTCAAAACTTGATCACACTCTAAAAGATTTTATTCCACTTTAGTATCCCAAAGTAGATAATATTAAATTAAATTTGAATCCACTTTTTTATTTATCAGGATTCGTAGATGCTGAAGGGTGTTTTACTTTTAGTTTGGTTAAATATAATCAATATAATACTGGTTGACGAGTTAAAGCTATATTTTCTTTAGGGTTACATGTTAAAGATAAAGTTCTATTAGAGAATATTAAAAGTTACTTTGACGTAGGGGGTTATATCCTAATGGTTCTTACTTAATTCAATATTATGTTACATATGAAAAGGATTTAGCTATATTAATTGATCATTTCGATAAATACCCTTCTCAAAAATTGGCGGATTTTTTATTATTTAAGCAAGGATTTGAAATAATTAAAACTAAAAAATATTTAACTTAATAAGGTCTTCATAAACTTGTTTAAATTAAAGGATTAATGAATAGAGGTCTTTCAAATAAATTAAAAGCAGCTTTTTCTGATATAACTTTAATTGTAATACCTTTAGTTCAAAACCCTATAATTTGTGACCCTCAGAGAGTAGTGTACGGTTTAAGCCAATAGGATAGGCCACCTATGGGAGGGGACCCTATATTATAAGATACCTTTCCTGCGTTGTATGCCAGAATACGCTTTTTGTATCATGCTGATAATACCTAAAAATTTTTGAGTAAAGGATTTAAAGGAGAAAGACCCTTAATCTACTGGTAAAATTTTTTTATTATATCTAGCTAATATTTTTAAGTGGTTTTAACTTTATATTCTATATTAGTAACTTTAAAATCCTCTATGTATAAAAATGTACAATTTCATAAATACCTTCACGCATATCCTTCGATGGATAATTATATCTATTAGTTTTTATTTGATTTTTATTTTTAAAAAAAAAAAAAAAAAAAAAAATGTCAAAAATTATATATAATTTTTTTGATAGAAATATAAATCTAGGTTTTTACTTTTGCCTTATATATATTATATTCCAGCCGGATTTACAGCTTGTATTTGCAGAATTAAATACTATATTTCACTTTTTAATAAAATATAAATCATGATTATTAGTTATTTTGATAATTTTTTTTTTATAACTAAAAATATACAAGGTTTATTAAGAATAAGTACATGAGTAATATTAACATCAATTATAATATTAGTAGGGTCAATTATAGCTTACGATTTAAATGAACTATTCTTATTATATTCATTAATAACTTTAAAGATTGAAATATTTAAATTTATTCCTTATGAATTAAATTGAGAAGATAACATCGTAAATAAAGTTCTAAAGGAAAAAAGTTTTTCCTGTAAAGATATATTATATGAAGCAGGGTATATTCAAAAATTTAATTTAAGAGAATGGCCTGTATTTAAAATTTTATGAGGCTTAATTGATATTAATTTGAATGAATTACCTGTTCAAAATCCTTTACTTTCAGACTCTTTTAAATTTAATATAAAAAAAGGGTTAAATATAGTAGATTTTTTTTCTAAATTTCAATTCTTAGATGTTATAATGAATTCTTCTAAATATAGTAATATTCCTTCTTATTTCCAAGATTACACTGTGGTATCTGATTTTAATAAATACTCATCCATGAAAGCTTTGAAATTTTTTGTGGGGGTACTACCAGAAAATATACCTTTACCTTCACAAGATATAATAGAAATTATCTTCTTAACTTTATCAGAATATGTACCTCTACTTTTACCAGAATATGTACCTCTACCTTGTCCAATTAAAGGAGAAACTATGCTTTTAATGGAACCATTTCAAATCCCTTTACCTTCTCAAACTGAAGAAGAAAATTTTATTCTTACGGAGCCATCTTATTTCGTACCTTTACCCCTTCAAACTGAAGAAGAAGTTATTTTTTTGATGGAGCCTGATTCCAAAGGATATATTACTGTTTTAACTACAGTTCCTTGTATAGATGGTAATTTGAAGGAAGTTATTACAACTAATCGTTTAATTATTAGAATTCCTAATATATCGGATCTTGAAGGATATCACCTTTTATATAAACAATCAGAAGCTATGGGTTTGTATATTATGGGTCATGGGGGATCAAAAAGTATAAATGAAACAAAGAGTTCTCTTATATCATATTCCGGTATAAAATATGTAGCTTTCTTAAAGAACTTGGATGGTAAAGAAGGAGAGTTGATAGGTGAAGTGAGTTTAATCGTCAATGGGGGTTACGGTGCATCATCTTCTATTTCTTATGTATTTAAGAAGGAGTATTGAGGTCAAGGGTACGGTACAGAGTCAGCTAAAGCTTTTGTGGAGTATTGATGAACTTTACCTCGTAAGGATATTATAACAAGAATACTTCCTTCTAATTTGAATCCATTGAATGGAGGTAGGATTACAGAGCAATTAAGTGCTTGAACTCTTATGGATAATAATAAGAGTCAAAATTTGTTATCTAAATTAGGGTTTATAAAGCATTCTAGATCCGAAAGTAAAACAATTTTAGCTTGAGCAAATGGAATATATTTTTTTCTAGTACGTGATATGTACGATTGAGTATTGTATAAAGATTCTTTTACAAACTAAACCTAATCTCAAATTAAATTTAGCTTATAATTGAAATCAAGTACCAAGTTTACCTGTTATATTACGGCTTAATTCTATATCTTTAAAGTACAATTTAAATAGTATACCTAAACCCCATACTTTTAATTCACCACCTTTAAAAAGTTCTGTTTTTTTTCCTAATGGGTCCTCTTAATAAAATTAACCCAAAGGCTATGAAAGCCCAAGGTATAAAGATTATTACGGAGGAAGGATTAGAATATATTGCAAAGGTGATGTCAAAAGTAGTTCATATAGTTTTCAATGAAATTGGTACTAAAAGAAGATAGTGTAATAGTTAAAAAAACATGTTTATAACTAAACTTAATTTAGAGTTAGCTTTAATATATAGTTTTACCTAATTAATGTTTAAGTATATATAAAGTTTTACAATCTAGAATATATCTTTTACTTTTTTTTTAGGTTTACTTGTTATATTCTAAATTTTATTAAACTTAAAATTTAAAGTGTTCTTAACATAGAATATACATTAATAATCAAGAATATTCAAAAAATTTTAATATAAATTATTTAAAGAGATTAACTTATTTGGGTTGGGAAGTAGTTATGCTCGAATTGTAATAATTCGGAACTAAAAATTTATAGTAAGATAGTATATCTCGTTGATGATTATGTATTAATATATAAAAAGTTGTTAGTGGAAAATCTTTAAAAAAAATTTTTTTTTGAAGCATATGAGTTCGACTCTCATCAACTTTTGGCTTACTCTAGTAAGCTATTATTACTTAATTAAGTAATATCTAGAGTAAATATTGTACTCTTCTATTTTGAATTATATTTTTACATGAGAAATTTTGGAAATTGCATTATAAAAGTTACCTTCGGTAATTATATCATTAATTTAAGTTATTTTCCGGGTCCCGAGGCTTTTAGTTCCTATATGCTGGATTTCCTGGGAAATTTCGCTGTATCTGAGAAGGATATAGATGACGAACTTATAATCTTAGACTTGATGTTTTACAACGACACTTTAAGATTGAGAGGTTTATTTTTGTTTCCATATGTAGATAAATCTTCAACTTTTTATGATATATATAATATATATTCTTGTGATTTAAATTCAAATAATATAAATTTACAAATACATATTATATAAATATTTAAATAAATAGTGGTAAATTCTTATTTTTATATGTAAAAAGGATTTAGAGTAATTCGTATTCTTCAATTAAGAGAAATTGTCTCTTTTTTGTATTTTAAATAAATAAAGATGATGTTATATTTTGCATGTAAAATTTTTGGCTTTAAGTGAGGGTATAAATTATATATTTTAATCCATAAAATTATAGAATATTTATGATTAATACATGTATTATGGATTTTGTTAGCATATTTATATGGTAGTTATAGCTCAGTATTATTTGATGGAGGTAGTAGTTCTACTACCTATGATTTCACCGGAAGAGATGTTTCAGTGCAAGAATTAGATAGCAGACCCATTCACGAATTAGATAGCAGATCCAGATATGAATTAGATAGTAGACCCAGATATGAATTAGACGATGGAAGAACTCATTTTTAGTTATGAGGTAGAACAGATACTGAAAATGTGAGAAATTCTACTGAATCGAGAACATATCAAGCTTATCATCCAGGATTAGTTGAAACTAGTAATGGATTCAGATCTGAATTGCCTACAAATTCTGGAGATCCTTGCCATTGAGGTTGTAATCCTCGTATTTCTAGTTTAGAAGCTCGTACTTTTAGTTTTAATTCTCGTATTTCTAATTTAGAAGCTCGTCCTCCTATGCACGAGCTTTTTAAAAAGCATGTTCATTTTGAAGATAGCAATTCTTTACCTAAATCTTCCAATTTTTTTGTAGATCTATTTAAATCTTTTAAAAATGGAGAGAGTTCTGTAGAAGGAGGAGGTTGAACTAATGGTGGAGACTTGCGTCGTTATTATACAAGTGAACAACGTACTACTACTATTGTGTATAAAAAATACTATAAATAGTATAAAAAAATTAAGAAAATTTGTTTCTTTCTAATATTTATTAACTTTTTAATGAAAAATTGATTTTTATTTGTTAATTTTATCGCTAATGATTTATTAAAACTTAAATGAAGAATATATATAATTTTTATTATTTTATTATTAGGTTTAAATATATATTTATTTTATTCTAATAATGAATTTATTAAATATGATGTTATTATTATTATTAATGTTTTTGATGATAATACTATATTAAGTGATATAGCTAATAATTCCGTGAATAGCGATATTATTAACCAAAATTTTTTATATAAGTTCTTAAAACTATTTAATCATAAGAATAATAATTATTTTCCATCTTATTTTATAAGATCAGATAATAAATTTTCATCTTATTCTATTATATTCAATGACTGTGAAGAACTTGAGTGTAAAAATAGTTCTATAAAATTTATGTTACAGTTTAAATCTTCTTTAGAAAAAGAAAACTTAGAAATATTAAAAAAATTACTTTCAATGTTATAATAAACTAGTTAAAATTATGTTTATATATTATGAACATAAAAAGGTATTAATTTTACATTTAAGTATAATTAAGGTAGAGTACTCTTTCTTCCGAGGATATTTTACTCTTCATCTATAGATAGAAAATAATCATCATCATCATCATCATCATCTATTTGAACCTCTTCATTCAGAATCAAACACCTTCGAGTGAGCTGTCTGATTCTGAAATAAGTAAAAAAATTTTACCAGTGGGTATTAGCATAGTGGTAATGCATATGACTTTTAATCATCATTATATGAGTTCGAATCTCATAGATCCTATAATATTTTATAATATTCAGATAATTTAAGAACCTTTCGATAAAGGGAGAGGGGTGAGAAAATTAAGGGAAAATTGTCTCTTTCAATAATTAATAAAAGAAGTTGTAACTAAAATGATGAAAACAATAAATTTTAAATTTAAGCCGCCGAGTAAATAAAGATAGCTATGGAACGGCTGAAATTAACGAAGTAACAAGAGTAGTAAAATATGAACCTTATCTTAAAGAAAATGTTAATGATATTGATAGATTTAATTTTACTATTAGTCCCCAAGATACATTGTTGGCTCTGAATTTAATTGGAACTAAATTAGTAAATAAACAAAATAAACCTATTAATGCTATCGGGAAAATGATGGTCATTAATAGGGGGGATAAATATTAACTTAGCTCCATTATTACTTGATTTAAATAGCATGGGAATTACTTCTACTATAATTTATTCTATAAATTTGAGGGATGATTTAAAAGTACAAGTTTTTTCAAAAGAATCAGGGAACCTTTCGATAACATACGTTGAGATTGGTATTCGCCAATTTATGGATATATTAAATGCTAATTCTTTGGGGGGGGTAGTAGAGAGATTCTAGTTTCTATATAATCATCACCTCTATAGATGTGTTGATTGTATAGAATATCTAATGTTTCTATTATCAAATCTTTTGTAGGTATTTTACTCTTCATTCAGAAATAAGAGTGTATTTATCTGTTAGGATTAGTGGTCAAGTGGTACGACATGACTCTTTCAATGTCATTATCATGGGTTCGAATCCCATCTAATCTAGCTTATAATTAGGTTAACTTAGTTCGGATTAGTTATCTAATGGTACTAATGGCTCTTTCAATGCCACTATCGCGAGTTCAAATCTTATCTAATCTATCTTATATTCTTGGTCCAAGTCCAGGTACTTAGCTTACCTTTGGTAAATTAGATGGAGTGCCCTTCTAATTAAATAATTGTGAGGATTTGCACCCCAAATTTAAATCTTAATAAAGAAATTAAATTATTTTAGGAAGAGAACAATATTATCTTGATTTATTAAAACCTGAGTATAATATATTAAGAAAAGCTGGTTCCCGTTTAGGAGCTAAACATTCCTCAAAAAGTATAGATTTAATGAGACAAAAAGCTTTAGGTAGAAAATACTCTGAAAAAACTCTCTTAAAATTGAGCTCTATCCAAGGTTGTCCTGTTTGCATTTATGAAAAGTCTGGTTCAGAAGTATTTCAATTTATAGGCAGTTTTGTTTCAGCAAGAAAAGCTGCGGAATTTCTAGGAATTAGTAATAAAACTGTATGTACGTATATAAAATCTGGAAAAATCTTTAAAGATAAATATAAATTCTTGAGATTTAGACTATAAAGAATTATATATTTAATGGAAAAAATTTCTTTTTTTCCCAAAGAGAGATTAATTCAATGGTAGAATGGCTACCTTACACGTAGATTGTTATGAGTTCGAATCTCTTATCTCTTAAAAGAAATAAACAGGTAAACCTTACGTAGTTTTTAGTGCGGAAGGTTGGGTGTTCGATTCACCTATTTCTCAAAGAAGTAAAGTAAGAAATTACTTTCTTTCTTAATAATTCTTTTAATTATATACTTTGTATGCTTTTAACTTATTAATAAATAAAGGTAAATGACTGAAATAGTAAGGAGTAATTTTCAAAATCATCCTTTTCATTTAGTATCTCCTTCACCATGACCATTATATACTAGTATTAGTTTATTTACTTTAACTAGTAGTGGAGCATTATCTATGCATAGCTTTAGCAATGCACATAATGTATTTTATTTAGCTCTTGCAACATTAGTTTTCTCTATGTCATTTTGATTTAGAGATATAATTAGTGAGGGTACCGGAACATTGCGGTTAATACAATATATCTTTAAACTTTTTTATTTAAATACAGCTAGAGCTATTCTTATTGAAGATGTAAAACAAGCTTTAAGTACTTATAATTCAAATTTACATTTATACCCTAGAAGGGAATCTTCTCTTTATAAAGAAGATAAAATTAGTTTAGGCTATTACTTAGCAGGTCTTTTAGAGGGTGATGGGTCTATTTCTATTCCTGCTTTAGGAACTACAACGATGAATAGAATACTTAATCCTAGAATAGTGTTTACTTCACATGTTAATAATATAGGTATGTATGCTTTTCTTCAGTCAGAATTAGGAGGTATAGGTCGTTTTCAAACTTCAGGAACTAGTACACTTCGTTATATTATCGGAGATAAAGAAGGAATTCTTCTTTGTATTAATTTAATGCACGGTAAACTAAGAACACCTAAAAATAAGAGATTTAATGATTTGATTAAATTATTTAATGTTAAATATTCCTTAAATATAGTAGAAAGTTTATTAGATACTTCGAATTTTGGAGAGAATAGTTGACTTGCAGGTTTCACCGAAGTAGATGGACACTTTGGGATTAAATATGTGGAAAGTAGACCTAAATCAGAGACTCGTAAAAGATCTGTAAGTGAAAGTGTAAGTTTAAAATTTATATTAGATCAACGTGCATATGATAAGCCTACATCTTCCAATATGTTACCTTTTATGGAAAATTTAGCCTTGTTTTTAAGATGTACCGTGAAAAGTTATAATAGTAATAAATCACATTCAGAGGTATTATCTTTATCTGTAGCATCTATAGATAATATTAGACTTCTTATAAATTATTTTGGAAAATATCCTTTATTAGGTGAAAAATGAGATAATTATAATAAATGAAGTACTGTTTACTATATGATAATATCCAAAAAACATCTTACTGAAAAAGGGAGATTAGAGATTAGATCTTTAATTGGTTTAGATGCATCACAAGTTTAGTTGCTTTATTTTTTTTATTTTGCTAACCGTTAATAGGCGGCTTCGCTACACAGGTTAGGAAAATTTATAGAAAAATAAAAAAAAATAAAAATATATGTATTATAAAGTGCCCTCGTAAAATTTTACTATATGCTGGAAAATCTTATAATATAAGACAATCAGCAGGAAACCAAAGGACGTATAATTATCCAAGTAGGTTCCTCAGAGACTACACGTAAAAATTTTATGCGTTATTTTTAAAACCCATTAAATAAGATATAGTCCGATTAATGTAGTGATATGTTACTAACAAATAGACTTTTTTAGGGAACCATACCCTCGCAGTCCAAAAAGGATTAAACTTAGGTGTTATTTTATTTATAGTGTCTGAAGCTTTATTCTTCATGGCTATATTTTGAGCATTTTTTCATAGTAAAAGCAATCTGTGAACAGGAGCCAAACTCCGGGAACACCCTAAAGCTTTAATAACTAAACTGTTAGTTGAAAGATTAATAGTGGCCTCATTAATGATTGAGGGTATAGTAACATCATTAAAGATTCTTGGTTTAATACAAGAAATGGGTTATCGCGGATCTAAATCAGATAATCTTATATCTGTAAAAGAGCAACGAGCAGACGGTTCCTCAATATTATTTAAATATTGTAAGGTGTGCTCTAAGTGCCAAGGAAACTTGGTTTATATGCATCCAATAAAAAATGTTAGTACTATTAAGGTTAATAAATATTTAAATTCTTCAATAATTCAAAGATCTTTATTTTCTACTAAAGCTTCATCAGTAGATAATACTACTGATGTATTAAATCCTAAGTATGTTACAGGATTTACTGATGGAGAAGGATGCTTTTTCGTCGGTATTAATACAGATCCTAGATATAAAACAGGTTACAGAATAAAAGCTATATTTCAAATAGGTGTTCATGAAAAAGATTTTGCTTTATTAGAGCAGATTAAATTGTTTTTCGGGGTAGGACATATTACAAAATTGGGAGTAGAATCTGTTCAATATAGAGTATCAGGTTTAGAAGATTTAAACATAATTATTAATCATTTTGATAAACACCCTTTATTAACTCGTAAACAATCTGATTTTTTGCTTTTTAAAGAAGTAATAGACTTAATAAAAGAAGGTAAACATTTAACTTTAGAAGGGGTAAATAGAATAGTATCCATTAAAACTACACTTAACGGTGGAGAAATATCTGATACTTTAAATTTAGCTTTTCCGGATTTAGAACCTGCATTAGTACCAAAAATTAACGATAGAAAAATTCAAGATTTACATTGATTGGCTGGTTTCACTGATGCTGAAGGTTGTTTTTTTATAGCCTTAAAAAAATCACCTAAATCTAAATTAGGCGAAACTGTATGATTAAGATTTATTTTATCTCAACATAGTGAAGATAAAGACCTCTTAGAAAGTTTAATTTCTACTTTTAATTGCGGAAGATTTATATATAAATCAGATTGTAGTGAGTTTATAGTTGAAAAATTTTCAGATGTTCGTGATAAAGTTATCCCTATATTTGAAGAATTTAAATTATATGGTTTAAAATCTAAAAATTATGATGATTTTAAAAAAGCCGCAGTTCTAATCAACAATAAAGCTCATTTAACTAGAGAAGGATTAGACGAGTTAAAAAAAATAAAAGGTAGAATGAATAAAAGACGAAAATAGTATTAATATAAAGATCATATATTAAAATATCTATTTATAAAACGAGTGCTTTAACACCTACAGTAGAATTAGGTGCTCAATGACCTCCTATGGGTATTGAACCTGTTAATCCTTTTGAATTACCTTTACTTAATACAGTAAAACATGCTAGTTTCTCAAATATTTGAGAAATTATTGCTGTGTGAGTGAGAGTCTCACTCTATGGACAAAATTTAACTTTTAATACTACTTATCTTGATATCTTAGGACAAATTTTAATTATGCTTTTTATTTTATCTTTGGAGACTTCAATTCGCGTGTCATGTACTAATAGCGATTTGTCACTGTGTACATCACTACATCGAAATAATTCCATCGATCCCCTTAACACTGTAAACCCTAAAGACTTGGATGAATTTTATAAATGATTTGTAGGGTTTTCGGATGCTGAAAGTATGTTTAATATAACTCAGATTGTTAATAAAGGGGAAGTCGAAGGTTTTTCTTTTAGATTTAAAATAGGATTACACAAAGATGATTTTAATGCTTTAGATTATATTAAAAGTAAATTAGATATGGGGTCTATATATGCTTCTAAAGATAGTCAAATATATACTATATCTAAAAAGGACGATATTTCTAAACTAATCTCTATTTTTGATAGTTATACTTTAAATACTAGCAAATATTTAGATTTTTTAGCTTTTAAAAAAGCCTTTATTCTCTATACTAATAGAAAGAACTTGTCGGATAAATTAATAGCTCAAATAATAGAATTAAAAAGTGACATGAATTATAACCGTGAAGATTATAATATGGTTATAAATCATGATATAATTATAACTAAAAGTTGATTATTAGGTTTTATAGAAGGAGATGGTTCATTTAGCTTGGAAAGAAGTACAATGGAGCCTGTCTTTTCTATTAAATTAACAGAAACACAACTTCCGGTTTTGACTAAAATAAAAGAATATCTAGAAAATAACCTGGATCTTGATTTATATTCTATTCATAAGTTAAAATCTTCACAAATTATCATGATAAATTCTGAAAAAGCTAGAGGTAATAGTAAACCTTTAGTATCATTAGTCATCAAAAATGTACATTTTTTAAATAATTATTTAGTACCCTTCTTGGATGAAAAGAAATTTATAACTAAAAAAGGGTTGGATTTTTCTGATTTTAAAATTATATGCAATGCAATTTACATAGGAGCACATAGAAAAGAAATAACTAAATCCTTAATTTTGAGATTATCTTATACTATGAATAATTTTAGATTATCTACCTACTCAGGATTTGTTGAATCTTTAAGTGAAGAGGAAATAAATTTGCTAATTAATTCTATGCCAAGTATTAAACATCTTAAGGATGGTCGTCAAAGAGATTTAGATACAAATAAGGTTATACGTAATCGTTCAAGTAGCAGTATTTATGAAATTATTCAACCATCAGGAGAAGTTTTAGTGATGCCCAATTTAGCTAAAGCAGCCGAATTTATAAATGTAGGGTTTAATACTTTACAAAGACGTTTAGATATCGAAGATTTAGAAGATTCAGTAGAATTAAAGGGTTATAAAATTAAAAGACTAGGAGTCTTTAAACCTAAAAGTTAAATAAAGAAATTGAAGTAAGATTACAATCAAACAGTTTTATATCCATAGATAAATTAGGTGAAAACGGTTAAGGACATTCTTGGTCTTAGACCGTCGGCAGTTGTAAATGTCGCTACAGATTGGTCCACCAGGGTTGGGCTGAAATGTCCGTCCAAATGTACAATCGGACTCTATGACGAGTGCAAATATCGTGAAGAGGAAAGAAAATCCCATGCATTGCACAGCGGGATAACCAAAGTATGTTGGTAATAACTCTGAATAATTTTAAGTTTTATACCTTATTCTTTATTTAATAGAGTTGAATATTATTATCAAGTGGAGCTACAGTAACATATGCTCATCATTCTTTAATTCAAGGTAAAAGAAAAGGAGCTTTATACGGTTCTATAGCTACCATATTATTAGCAGTAATTTTCACAGGATTCCAAGGAGTAGAATATAGTGTTTCATCTTTCACTATAAGTGATGGTGCTTTTGGGACATGTTTCTTTTTTGGTACTGGGTTTCACGGATTGAGTAGCAGTCCTTTAAATTTATATAATATTCATAAAACCAAAATTGAAAGCAATAATGTTCCAGTTAATAATACCAATATTGATGGATTATTGATTACTCTCCCTACGTCTACTTATTATTTAGATAGAGAGTTTTTAGAGTGATTCGTGGGATTCTCGGATGGAGAGAGTAATTTCCATATCCGACTTATAGCTTTAACAGATAATACCTATAAATCTGCGCAATTCACGTTTCAAATAGGTCTACATAAGGATGAAATAAAAGTATTAGAATATATTATGAATACTCTAAAATGTGGACACATCTCTAAATCTAAGGATAAAGTAAATTTTTTTGTTAATGATATAAATTCATTATTATATGTCATATTACCTATCTTCGACCATGTTAATCTTAATAGTTCAAAATATCATCATTTTGAAGTTTTTAGAAGGGCGGTTTTATCAACAAAAGATAAAAAACATTTAACTGATAAAGGTAAATTGGAGATAATAGGTTACAAGAAGGAGATGCAAGGTATGACAGATAAGTGGATACCTAACACTATTAATAATAAAATTAATATTACTAAACATTGATTAGCCGGATTTATAGATGCGGAGGCTACATTTTCAACTAATAAATATGTACCTAGGTTTAAATTGGAAAATCATATTAAGGAGCTAGAATTGTACAATAAAATAAAGGAATTCTTTGGAGTAGGTAATACTTTATTAACTACACCAAGGGTATACAGAGCTAATAGTAATCCTACTATAGTGTTAGAAATTAATAAAATTAACGAGCTTAGGGATATTTTAATACCTTTGATATACAATAAAGAAAATTGTATTTTATTAAAAACTTTAAAAGCTCAAGATTTTTTATTATGATTAAAATTGGTAGATATTTATTATAGAGGTTATCATACTACCGTAAAAGGTAAATATATCTTTGATGCTATAAAATTGCATATAAATAAATATAGATTAACAACTAATGTTAATTTATTTACAAAGGAACGTATTTCAATTTCAGAAATTGAAAATTTATTGACCACTCTTTATTCATCTGATAGTCCTTATGAAATAAAACAAGGATTAAGGTATTATAGAAATACTAATAAATTAGTAAGTGAAGCTACTCAGATTATAGTTATAGATATGAATACTAATAATAGAAGTATTCATAAGAGTATGTCTAAGTGCGCAGAAACTCTTAATATTTCTAGGTCTGCAGTTAAACAGTATTTAGGTACAGGTAAATCCTATAAAAGGTATTTTTTTATTTTTGGTTAAATTTAATATTATATGAATTTTTAATAAAAAAGTTAATAGCAAAAAAGCCATTTTGCGCGTAGTTGGTTATGCTTAATGGTAATTTGCTGCCGAATATATATTGTTACGATGCGTTATATAAAGGTTCAAAGACTAGCTAATAAATATTAAGTTATTTTAAGTAATTTACATATGACTTTAAGTTTTTTTTTACATTTTGTACTTAAAACACCGGGTTGTATTATGACAACATAATATATGAAATCAAGAAAAATTTTTTGGAAGATTAAGCATTAGTGTTGCAACTTATTTAAAGTAAAAGAATGGCGTAAAACTTTTCATGTTAATTATTAAATAAAAATATTTTAATTTAATAAGCACTAATATGATGACATAGTCTAAACAATAATGTGAATTATTGTTAATAAATTTTGTGCACGTTATGGTTGGAACAGCATTCTTAGGTGTTGCACTTTGAAGAATTTATTCATATCATTTAACTGATAATCATCACCTTGGGTTCGAAGGAGGTATATTATACTGACACTTTGTAGATGTGGTTTGACTTTTTTTGTATGTTTCAGTTTATTACTGAGGTTCTTAACTTGTTTTATAAGTAATATCCAAATAGCAATAAACAAGTTTATTTTTAGATTTATATTTTCCTTTGCTATAATGAATTACTTTCTTCTTTCTTTTATTGTGCTGATGGTTCAAATAAAGATTCTGAAGAAGATTCAAAAGAAGATGAAGAAGATTATAATCTTCTGAAGAAGACGAATTAGCTCATCTTGAAAAAAAAACATCTACGGATTTCTGAAGAAATCCAAGATATAAAACATGAGCTAGCTGAGGTTGATAAGGCTGAAAAGCTTGCAAAAAAATTACCTGAAAGTGCTAGAATAGCCATGATTAATTTTTTAAGAAAAATTACCCTTAGTCATGACGAGATAAGAGAATTTCTTAATGACGAGCTAAAACGGCTTCAAGATGGTAAAAAAGAATATGTTTCTAAAATCTCACAAGCTAAATAATATAGAGGTGATACTGTGGAAGTAGATGATCCAATAGGAAATAAACGAAATGAATTATCTATAGAGGATACAAATCCTTCTAAACGTCGAAATTAATTAAATTATGATGATTCTTCTGGTTCTTCTGGTCTCTCAGCTCCTTCAGCTCCTTCTGGTTCTACTTCATATTTAAATGAACCAGATACAGGTAATTCTGAATCTGGAGGAAATAATCTAAGTAAAATGATAGGTAAGTTGTCAGCTATCTTAGGATCAATAATCGCAGGATTATCTGATTTCTTTGATAATATCTTTTAGTAGTTCTATTGCAAATATTTTTATCCATTAATCTGTTATTATTTTTAAAAGGATAAGATATTATATTTATTTATAAGTATAATTTTAAGGTTTTTTTTATTATTCTAGATATAACAATAAATATAAGATTCCTTAGCTTAAGTGGTAAAGCGTATTTTTGATAAGAATATTATCAGTGTTCGATTCACTGAGGAATTAATCTATAAATAATAAGAAATAATTAGTGGTAATTAATATATCTACTTTTTTATTCGAATAATAGAGATCTATTGCAAAAAATATATAGTGATATATTTATCAATAAAGAGAATTGATCGAGTGGTTTAAGATGGTAAGCTTGAGTCTTATTTGGCCAAAAACTGGTCACATCCGTTCGAATCGGATATTCTCTGTACTCAAGTTAGAACATATTTATTATAATTTTAATAAGGTAATTTTATATAAATTAACGGATTAGGCCCGGGTTGGTTAGGGACTGCATTTGGGTTGCAGAGTAGTTACGTTCGAATCGTAATAATCCGAAACTAAAAATTTATAGTGATATAATGTACTAGATATAGAAAAATATTTATATTTAATATAAATAAGTATACAAAGAGACTATTAGGAATCCCTATAAGGAGCTATGTATTAAAGAGTAACAATAATATTAAAAAAGTTATGTAATACTAATGTACATATAAACTCTTAGAGAAATTAAATAATAAACGAAGGCGAATTGAAATATCTTAGTAGCTTCAGGAAAAGAAATCAAACGAGATTCTACGATTAGTGTGAATGAAAGTAGAGTAGCCTATATACTAAATATAGTATATTAATAAGTAAAATGGACACAAATCTGTTTAAATATTAAGGGGAACCTTCCTCTAAGGCTAAATATAATACATAAGCGACAGTGAAAAAGTACCGTGAGGGAACGGGTTGAAATAGTAGTTTTATAAGCAGCTCGAGCTAAGGCAAGAGCGTACCTTTTGCATAAGTGCGACAAGAAGCGCTAATTAACAATTGGGTGAGATTCCCACAGACTTATCCTATAGTCTGACCCTATCTACACATGATATGAAGGTAACTTTGTAGTGTGAAGCTGTAGAGACAATGTAACAAAAATCCTATTTTGTTAGAAATAACATTATCGGAGTGCTAGGGTAATTATCTCCATGGAGAACGAAAGTGAATACACATTGAGGCATCGTAAAAGGTGAGTCCTTAACTTTTGGTGAGTTAAGAGATTATGACTAAAGACGTTTATTTCTTATGCTGGTAAACGGGTAGGATCAGAGTCCGGTGTAAAGTGTACTTCCTAAAGAGATAAATAACGGTGTTAATTAGTGAACTTGGTAAGCCCTCAATTCACACTGTTGAAACTGATGGACTAACTAGACCTTAAATTTAATCATTTATAACTACCAACTATTCAGGGACGAAAATACCTGAACAAGGGATAAGATGTGAGAATGATTCAGAAATAAGACCTCTAGGGAACACATCAACAAAACAGAGAGGTATCATATAAAGAATATAATTCCGAAATTGATATATCGAATTCAGGGTAGAAGAACGTCTAAAAAGCGAATGCAGACTAGTAATAGGTCTGATAGAATCCAGATACGCAAATTATCCATGATTCAATCCGAGAGGATGCTGACTTAGATATTGTGATCGTCGTAATTATACATATTTTGAAGCCTAATAATTATTCAGCCCGGGTTCAAAACTGTTTATCATGGGCAGTTCAGGAAACAAAGCAGTATCAGAGTAATCTGACGAATAATACAGGTATAGGTGAAATAATTTTTGAAGAAGCAGAGCTTTCAGATATATATGTCAACACTGATTTGTTAGTGTCAACCACAGTAAAGAGTAGACAACCTAGATTCGAGTAGGAGATTTCGACAGAAACCGTAAAAGTTGATAGGATTGTAAAAGAAACTAAACGAAATTGAGTCGGCTCAGAATTCTGCATAAATCACAGTGCCACTTGAATGAGTAAACAATACAAGTGAAACAAAAGATGATATATCCAGTGGAATAATAGAAATGAAATAAAAACCATGAAAAAAATACAAATGATTGAAAAAAATTTATGTAGCAAAAAGATGTGAATGAGAGGACAACTAGAACAAGAGGAACTTTTATCCGCAATTGATAAAAATGAATCAAATTCTAGAAAAAAATCTGAAAAAACTAAAGATTCAAAACCAAAAAGTTGACATAATATAGATTGAAAGAAAGCAGAAACAAAAATAAAAGACCTTCAAGAGAAAATAGTTATCGCTACATTAGAGAAAGATTTTAAGAAAGTGTACAAAATACAATGAATGATAATTAACTGTTTCGAAGCTAAAGTATTAGCTATCAAAAGGGTAATAACAAATAAGGGTGGTAAAACTCCTGGAATCGACGGAATAGTATGAAACAATCCAAAGGCATACTGAGAAGTAATAGAAAGATTAACAGAAGTTGTTAATAATCCTAATGACTATAAATCAGAACCAGTAAGGAGAGTATACATACCAAAACCGGGTTCCAAGGACAAAAGACCACTTGGTATCCCAACTGTATTTGACAGAACAGTACAAGCATTATATCATTTAGGAATTGAACCTGTGGTAGAAACTCAATCGGACCCCAACTCATTTGGGTTCAGAAAAAATAGATCTACACACGATGCTATTACGGCCATAAGAAGCCTACTAGATAAGAATACGCACCCTCATTGAATATTAGAAGCTGATATAAGTAAATGTTTTGATAAGATAGATCATGAATTTCTCATGAAACATACACCAATATGCCATAAAATAGTACTGGAACGATGGTTAAAATCAGGTATAATGGAAGAATTGAATTACATAGCAGTTGAAGAGGGAACACCTCAAGGAGGTATAATGTCTCCAACACTAGGAAATATTGCATTAAACGGACTAGAAGAAGAAATCAAAAAAGCGAATCCCTTGAAACGAGGAATAAGCCCAGGAGTTCATGTAATCAGATATGCAGATAACATAATTATCACCAGTAAAAACGAAGAAATTGCCTATAAAAACAAGCAAATACTAGCTAAATTTCTAAGTATAAGAGGATTGTCTCTAAATGAAAAGAAAACAATGGTCACCCACATAAAAGACGGGTTTGACTTTCTAGGTTTCAATATCAGAAGACTAAAATGAAATACAAGACTAAACCAAAATACTGATCAAGAAACCGTCTTAATTATCAAACCATCAAGAAAAGGAATATTAAAGCTATTAAATTCTATTAGAAAAATCATAACTATGAACAAACCTTTGATTAAGATAATTGCTCAGGCGAATCCAATACTAAGAGGATGAGGTGAACATAAAAGAATATCTTATCATTCACAAAAAACATTTATAGACATCGACAACTGAATACAAACTAAAATGAGAAAATGGGCGTATTGAAACAAAGGTTCAATTAGGAAAACTATAAGTAAATACCTTATACCAACCGAAAACCGAAAATGAAACTGAGGAGTATCCAAAAACTTGAAGTTAATTAATTTAGCGGAAATATCTATTATTACGATAAGACCGTTAAAACTAGACAAAAATCCTTATGTAAAGGAAAATCTAGAATATTTTAATAAAAGAAAAGAAAAACTCATAGATGCTAAATTTAGAGCAACCATATACAGACTATACAAACAATTATGTCCCAATTGTGGAGAGTCGTTACATAATGGGGAGTTAGTGGAATTACATCACATCATTCCAGTTAAAGCCAAAGGAAAATATAGCATTGAAAACATTGTACCTTTACACCAGATTTGTCATCAACAAATAACTCATGGGGACCAAAGTCTGGAAAGATTCCGAATCAAACCGCCAAAAAACGGTAAAAGGAAAAATAAAGATTAGGAAACATGAAAGAGAACAAATACAAAAAATTAAAATCTCAATCTATTGGCTGAGGAAAGAAGGAACGAGTCTCCAAAACGAGGGATAGAAATTCTTCCAAGTATGATTGCACGAGCCGTGTGCGATGAAAGTCGCACGCACGGTTCTAAGAGGGGGAAAATCCGAGAGGATCTACCTATCTCAATTGGGTCACCAAGTTAACATTAGATGCGAGCTATTTGCGTAGTTAAACCGATGATCAAAAATGAATTAGTGTCTAAAGTTAGACCCGAAGCTAGGTGATCTTACTATAGTCAGGATTATAAAAGTCCGAACGGGTAGAAAAATAAGGATAAGCTCTTATAATTAGCCCATGTGGAAGTGAACCTTCTGCAACATATCTTCAAATTGCGGGGAACCCCTAAGAGCAATCTTAACTAACTTAATATAGAGATATAATTAAGGGCGCAGGTAATGACTCGCGGTATAGTAAAATCAAGATTGATTTACGTAAGTAGAATGGGAAATCCGCATCCAAGCTTCATAATTAATAATGAAGAAGGTTCATCGACTATCAGGAGATAGGCCTTCTTTTTAGGTGTATATAATTCACTAAAAAGATTGCTTAAGATATAGTCAAGCCTCAATGGAAACATTGCAGGATAATATAATTTATGTTATACTGGAATATTCCAGTAAAATTCTCTTTTTTTTAATAAAATTTGTATAGGTGGTAGTTAAATTTGAGGCTAAGTCGGCTTCAGCTAAAGACTTAATACGACAGGCGACTGCTCTTCGAAGGGTGAATTATTAAACGGCTGGGCTGACACCCCACGTCCTAATGTTAATAGGTTAAGGTACAGCTGTTGAAAACGTTTAAGGTACGTACTTAAGTTAGTTAAGTGCCGGTCCTAGTAGTGATACTAGTAAACCGTTAAGTGAGCTTTGTATATGTTTATTTAATTTCATAAAAGAAAGTATACATTGACCCACGTCTAGTATGAGATAGACAGGGTACCAATCGACTTTAATATGAAACGTTAAAAAAGAAAGTCAACAAATATGCAATTAAAAATTTAAAATTAAATGATACAATTATGATGGATTTATGTCCCGCGGTTAGGTATAGCGATGCAGATTCAGAGAAAGTACAAATTTTAGCAGATAACCGTAAAAAAGTAGGTGTTTATCTTTGAATAAATAATGAAAACGGGAATAAGTATGTCGGAAGTTCTGTTAGCTTAAGCGTTAGAATGTATACTTATTACAGTTTACGTTCTCTAGCTAAAAGTAATAGACCTATAGATAGAGCGCTTTTAAAATACGGGTTTTCTAAGTTTTCGTTATATATTCTAGAATACTGTACCTCTGAAAATGTTATTGAACGTGAGCAATATTACTTAGATAAAATACAACCTGAATATAATATTGTTGAAAAAGCAGGTCCTACAATAGGTTATAAACACACTGAAGATTCTTTAGCAAAAATGAGAAATTTTGTGTTAAGCGATGAAGTTCAAAAAAGAAAAGCTAGTTCAACAGCTAATGCTTCGGCTGCTAATAGAGTACCTATTATAGTTGAAAATATAAAAACTAAGGAAGTATCAGAATATATTAGTATGACAGAAGCAAGTAAAGTTCTAGGTGTTCATAAGAATGCAGTTGGTCAAGCAATTTCAAATAATAGGCTTATCAAGAAAACGTATCGTGTAACAAAAAAAGTAGGTGATTTAAATAATTAAAGAGAATAAAACATGAAGCATATTATCTGTAAATGGATAGTTTATTGAAAACTATTTAGGGAGAAAAATCTCAGCTTTACCTTAATATTAAGGTAAAAGAGATAATCTGTATCGTAGCAAAGATATCCGAAGAACTATGGTAAGTATAGTGAAAGACAAAACTGACCTAGATAGCTGGTAGAATTACACTTAGCAGTAAGCCAGTGAGTAGAGGCGAACCCTCTGCTGAAAACCATCAAATTGCGGGAAAGCCCTAAGAGCTTTTACAACCAAACAAAAAAGGTGACTTGTTTTGTGGCACAGGTAATGACTCGTGGTATGGTAAAATCGTAAAAGATAAATAAGAATTTAATGGGTAATCCGCAGCCAAGCACTTAGATATACATATTGTTCAGAGTCCGTGTATTAGATAACCTTTTCGTTAACTATTTCAATTGGCGGCAAATTTGTCAATTTATGTCCGCTAAGTGTGCAGTTCATCGACTAGATGTTGGTTGGCGCAAGCTTAAGATATAGTCAAGCCTCATTCGAAAGAATGCAGAATAATTAGTATTTTTATTGATTTATATTGTTAGGAACGTTGTCTAATTTCTATTTTCTTTTTATTAGCGATAACATACAACTATATTTATAAATCAAGATATCTATACCACCTTTGTGAAAAGTGGAAATAAAGCTATAAACTTTATGATAATAAGTAGAAAAATAAGACAATTAAGGTGTTCTTTGATTTTAATAAATTAGATTTAAACCAATTCACCTTAGTTGTCTTGAAACGCGAGGGATAATTTCAATAAAAAACTTATAAAAAGTTTCATTGAAGCAAAATTAATTCTTGCACAGTAAATAAGAAATAGAATTAAAGGTAAATATATAATTACTTCGTAGTACCAATAAACTTATAAAATCAAAATACTAATTATTTGTCAAATGGATAGCTTATAGCTATTTAGGGAGAAGACCTCAACTTTGTCTTAGGACTAAAGAGGTGTATTTGTTTCTGCGAAACCTATAATAGTAGGCAATTTAAGTAACATCTTCGCAGGTACAGAACTTAATCTCAGGCAAGATGTCTTAAATTTTATAATAAGTTATTATTATAAAATCGACATTTTACTTTGTACATATCGGGGGGTCGTAGAGACTTTATCGGTGAGTATGTAGACTCGGAATGGCAAAGATGAATCTTGAATTATCAGACATAGAATGATAAGGTTGTATGTACAGCCTTTTTGTGGAAGTGAACCTTCTGCTATAAACCATCAAATTGCGGGAACACCCTAAAGCAATCACAACCAAGTAGGAGTAGTAATACATCCTATGGCTCAGGTAATGACTCGAGGTATGGTAAAATCGTGATTGATTAGTATTTACTAATGGGTTATCCGCAGCCAAGCTCCAAGTATTCTAAGGAATAATGGTGTGCAGTTCATCGACTAGATGTTGGTTGGCGTCAGTTAATATTTAACTCGATGCTTAAGATATAGTCAGGCCTCATCCGAGAGGATGCAACGGCAATAAAGTAATTTTATCTAAAAAATTTTTTTTCTTTCGTATCTTGGAAGGATCGCATAGCACAACTTATAAAATTTATAATAACTAAGCCGACACATATAAAAGACTTAATACGACAGGCGACTATCCTTCGAAGGGTAACTGACTTATTTAGGCTGACACCCTGCATAAGTAGTGTTAATAGATTAAGGTACTGTAAGTGTAGATGTTTATCAGCTTGCCAAGGGAGGTCCTTGGCCGGACCTAGTGGAGACACTAGTAATTCGAGAAGTGAGCTTGGTAAAGGAATTTTCTATACCATGACCCACGCAAGGTAAACCTTTGTAACCTGACTCTGAAACAAACGAGTATTGTACCTTTCACAAGAGGGTAGAGACGTCAGTGTTCCATACGTTACTCATAAAGGTAACAGTAACGGTTAGGAGCTGAGGTTGAGATTTGGAGAGTGATAAAAGGCCATTCTTCAAGTCAAAGTACGAATTTCAGAATAAACAAAGATGATTAGAATGCGAGGATTTTGGTTATAAAAGGAGACCTGCACTAAGCTGTCGGCATTTTTAAAACATCATAAAAAAAAAGTCTCAAAAAATAACAACTTAAAAAATATTTCTTATAGCTCTAGCAATGGAGCTGTAACTCCGGTAAAATACTATGTAAATGCATTATTAAGTAAAAATTTTATTTTTACTGATAATAGGAACAAATCAGGTATTTATCGTTGAGTGAATAAATTAAATAATAATACTTATGTGGGAAGTGGTTTAGATTTAAAAAAAAGAGTAGGGGATTACTTTAATAAAAGTGAGTTAATAAGAAACCCTAGACCTATTCATGCTGCTTTACTAAAGTATGGGTACGAAAATTTCAACTTTGAAATTTTAGAATATTGCAGAGCAGATGAGCTAGTCATTAGAGAACAGTATTATTTGGATTTATTGTGTCCTGAGTATAATATCTTGAAAAATGCTTATTCTTTATTAGGGTTTAAACATAGTCCAGAGGATATAGCTAAATTCAAATTGAAAAAGATTTCAGCAGAGCATAAAGAGATATTATCCTTAGTTCATTCAGGTAAAGAAGTTAGTCAAGAAACTAGAGATAGATTATCTCTTGCTACAACCAACTATAAAAAAAATAATCCTCTTACATCCGAAGCTTTATCTAATATAAAAGCTAAAACTACAGAACGTGAAGGAATACCTGTTTCATTGTTAAATACTCAAACTAATGAAGTAATAAATTTTTCTACTTTAACTCAAGCTGGTGAGTATTTAGGAGTAAAAAGACAAGCTATACGAAACGCAATAAAGAGAGGAAGTCTTATTAAAGGACTTTATCGTGTTTCAGAAAAATAAGTAGGGCAGTATGTACACATATGTACTTTATATTTAGATAAAATTACTTTAGCTTCAAATAAAAAAAAAAAGAACAGATGAAGCCAGGGATATAAACACTTTTAATGTTTAATATAGCCTGTTGTCTAAATGGATGGTTCAAATATTTGAACTGTTTAGGGAGAAGATTTTTGCTTAATTAGTACAGAAGCAAGATCTCTGTGTATGTCAAAAGGGAAACAGCCCAGAACAAGAGTTAAGGTTCCGAAATTATTGTTAAGTGAAATTAAGAAAGTTTTTATTTAAGTCGACAAGGAGATGGGCTTAGAAGCAGCCATAATTCAAAGATCTCGTAACAGAGCGCTTGTTAATTTTTAAAAGCGTCGAAAATTTAACGGATCTAAATAATATACCGAAACCTTGTCCATAATTGATTATAATAAATTTATTATTGTCATTTACTGGGGTAGCAGAACATTGAGTAAACCTGCAGCATTATTATTATTTTTTTAATAGATGCGATGGTGCAAAAGTAAAAGTTTTTTACTTTACCTACAGTATACTCAAGAGATAATGGTGACATGAGTAACAAAAAAGAAGTTCGATCAGTTTCTGGATCCGATCAGTTTTTGATAGGATTGGTTTCTGATCGAGCGCTCGCCTAAAGCTTATGGTTGTTTAAAGTAACGGCCTCTAAGTTTACAATCCCAAAGGTTGAAACGATGAGAAAATCTTATTACTTAAATGACAACATTTTTAAAGTGAAAAGTGTGCTGGAAAAAATAAGTAATATATCAGTATTTACAATAAACTAAAAAGATGAGTTAATATTGATGAAAAATAACCGTACCTAAAAACTGTGACAAGTAAGCTAGTGTAGAATACGAAGGCGTAAATGAGCTAACAATCATAAAAATAAGGGTAGGCTCCTAAAATTGTGATAAAGAACCAAATTCCGGGGAACACCTAAAGCTCCTGATACCAAACTATACTCTAAAGGGTATAAGTGGATGAAGTAATTACTCATGTACGGTAATAAGTCAGGTAGATTCTAGTAATAGAAATGGTATATCGCGGATCTAAATCAATAATAACTAAAAGTATAAAATAAAATGTTAAAGTAATACTCCATTTTATCCATAAATATTATTGTAAAAGAGCAACGAGTAGACGGTTCTTCAATTCTAAATAGCTAGAAAAACTAGATTTATTTTGTAATTGTAAGGTGTACTCTAGCCCCCAAGGAAACTTGGAATTTTAACATGAGAATTAAAAGTAATAGTAATAAAAATAATAATAATAATATTGTAATAGCAGTAGTTTGCATTTAAGGTAATAATTAGCTTATCCCTTTCTAAACACTACCACTTTATCCTAGCAAAGGTTATTAGATTAGCGGTCTGTCAAGTCAGAAGGTTAAGGTTTATGGGCTAGCACCCCCTATCTCTATAACTCTAGTTGATATTTCTTTGTGTAAGATAAAGTATGGGAGTCTCAAAGTTTAACTCAACTTTAAAGGATACGATGTTAGAAGATTAATTGGTATTGGACGGGGCCCAAATGACGAGGATTTGGTAACTCGCGGATGGTGGATGGTGTAAGCCACCACGCAGAAAATTTGTCTTGGCATTAAGAGGTACTATGGTAGTATGTCCGCTTTCATCCTAAACATTTCGATAATTTTTAGTACGTAGGGGTTTAAATCCCATCATTTAATGACTAGATCTGAAAGGATTCAAAGAGCTAGCGCTAAATTAGAATTACCATATAATTTACCACACTGGTGGACAGTAGGTATCATTAAGAATCTAATTAAATTACCCTTTATCGTGACTCCCACTTTAGTGACTTAATATAAAATAAATAAAACAGCTTCAAATTATAACAACATAATAAATAATAAATGATTAAATAATCAAATTTTAAATCCTCACTTTGTAACAGGATTTATAGACGCAGAGGGATGTTTTCATATCTCTTTAACTAACAACTTAAACTTAAAACTAAGATTAAGTGTAAGAGCATTTTTCCAAATTGCGTTACATAAAAAAGATCTAGGTCTTTTAGAAAAATTAAGAGAATTCTTCGGTGTAGGTAAAATCATCGTGCGTAGCGACGGTGCTGTTTATTACCAAGTTTCGTCTTTAGAAGATTTATTAATAATAATTAAACATCTAGATAAATATCCTTTAATTACTCATAAATGAGCAGATTTTGAATTATTTAAATTAGTAGTTAACATGATGTTAAATAAAGAACATTTAACTGAAGGAGTTAAAATAGTTTTTAAAGTTACCCAGGACTTAAGAAATAAGGAAGTATTAGCAATGTTTGAGAGTATTTTTTCCTGCGGTAAAGTATATAAACAATCTCCTAGTGCAAAAGTATATGATTTTTTGATTACAGGTCTTTCAGATATATTAAAACACGTAATACCTTTTTTCTTATCTCATCCTCTAGAAGGAGCTAAACATAATGAATTCTTAGATTTTATAAAAGTCGCAGAATTAATGAAAGCTAAAGCTCATCTCAACGAAGATGGTTTAGAACAAATTAGGTTAATTAAGTCTGGTATGAATAGAGGTAGAGAACTACCACCGGTAATAGAACCAGTGTTGGACGAGGAGTAGGTTTTCATTATTATAAACATCAATATTACTATTATTGCTTAAATCACATTAAAAATTATTGATTTATTTACAAAAGAGTAAGTATATATTGTAAATATTCAATTGGTAACCACATTAGCCTAATCCTATTTAAAGAAGAAACGTTTCTTCTATAATACAAGGTTAGTTTAACAAATTAGGATGAAATTTGTGGGCGAAAGGAACTCGGCAAACTAACTACCGTAACTTAGGGATAAGGAGGGCTCATTTGTCCCGTTTAATCTCGGGTAAGAAGGAAGAAGCATGAAATAGTGTTGTACGACTGTTTAATTAAAACAAAGCACTTTGCATAAAGACTTAAAGTCTAAGTATAGAGTGTGATTTCTGCCCGGTGCCGGCTGGCTAACGAAAATAACTAACCTTAAAAGGTTTGGTACTGTAGGAACCCCCGGTTAATGGCGGCCTTAACGTGAGGGTTGGCTTTATAATAGGCCCTCGTAAAATTTAGCTATTTGCTGGAACAATATCTAAAGTGTACATTAACAAGTTTGGGATAGCGAATTAAGGAAGTAAGAGTTTATCTTTTTTTTCTTACATGTTAATAAGATCGACTTTAACATGTTTCGAGGATTTATGTGGTACCTTCTTTTTTATCTAGTTTTGAGATATTTCTGTAGGAGCTTAGCTTACTCTAATATTCAGTTACCGAATATAGGTATACTGTGTTTTTTAGTCGCAAGCTCATTATTATTTTACATATGATTCCTTCTATAGGCAAAGATAGAGTTGTTAGCCAAAGTAAAATGAATTATTATTTTACTACTTTACCTCTGCATAGTTAAGGGTCTTAGTGATTAGTTTCCCTTACCATGTCGCAAAATATAAAGTTGCGTCGTTGGTAAAAAAATTAATAAAGGGAACTAGCCCATACTTCGTGAGCGAAGGATAATAATAATACATTTTAATAGTGGATAGGATTCAATATGAATAGTTAATTATGGTGAACACCATGATTATAGCTTGTATGTGTGTACCTGCTGTTATTATAATTTAATAATATAGAAAGTTTTATTTTATTTAAAGAAAAAAATGATATTCTCTTTACTAACACCTTTTAAAGCTCGGTTATCCTGTCGCTTTTTCCATAGCCAACTTGTACTCCGCTCTAATGTACACAAGAATTTAAATATCAATCAGCAGGAAAGATTAAATAAGTTAGTTCAAGATGAGAACTACAAATTTTGATTAGGAGGTTTCATAGAAGGGGAAGGATCTTTAGTTATTTCAGTAGTAAAAAATGATAAACTTAAATTTAAGCTCGCTTTGCAGCCTGAATTTAATGTTGTTCAACATGAAAATGGAATATTACTGCTTTATGCTTTTCAAACTCTTTTTGAAGATAAGGGTTCAGTACATCAAAAGTCTGGGTCAGATAAAGTATGAGTATATTCTATTAAAGGTACTGAAAATTTAATGAAGTATGTTTTACCTTTTTTCAATGAATACGTAGCTCTTTATTCTAGTAAATATAGAACAGATATATTACAAACTTTTACTCTAGTTTTAACTAGATTAGCTGAAAGTAGAGAGAAACCTATATCAAAGGAAGAGATGGTTGAATTAATTAAATTAGTTTATGGATTTAATCCAGATGGTAAAGGTAAACAAAGGAAGAGAACTTTGCAAGAAATTCTTGATATTGTAAACTCAGCCATTTCAGAGTAACTAACCTAAACTTTTTTTTTTTAAGAGGCACGCTTCCTCAATTGTTGGGCTAATTTTCATAAGATTTTTAACTATAAGTTAGTTTCTTTATAAATAGCTCTGGCTTATTTTTTATCCTCAGAGGCCATACGCTAAACGATCTATCTATTTTGTTAATCCCACTGATGTTATTAATTCAGTCGAGGAATTCTTACATTAATCGTGAGAGCAAATAGAAATTAACTTTTCATCTGTTTAAGTGAATGATACATCCTTAAATTAAAGTTAATTTACTTAAAAAAGAGGCCTTAAGTTATAGATTGATGATATGGTCCTTTACTCTTGGACTGACACAAGTGATTAAATCCGATGTGTTTTAGTTTATAGGAGTAAAGCCTAAGGTAGCGGAATACCTTGACTGTTAAATGCAGTCTTTGCATGAATGATGTAACGATACAACAGCTGTCTCTATGATTGACTCAGTGAAATTGGCATAACTGTGCAGATACAGTTTACCTCTAGTTAGACGAGAAGACCCTATGCAGCTTTACTGTTACTAATTATTAGGTACGGTTGGGGACAAATTTTAGTAAATAAGGTAATTGATAAGATACAAATGTAATACCTTTATTTGGGGATCGTATTGTATGGGTTAATTAACCCATCTTCTTCTTGTTATAGAGAAGAAAGTAACCTTAGAAAGGAAAAATTGCTAGGAGACAGTTTATGTTTAATTTTAAATGAGCTGTGTTGGTTAGAATCCAACTCTAAAGTTTTCTTTTTATAACAATATTAACTAACTAACTAACTAAACTATAAGGTATTTACCTATAAAAAAGATTTCTGTTCTTTGTAGGTAAATATTGTTTAGTTTGTAGTTATATAATATATCATAGGAAAGTATATTAAGAAATAAAACTCATGTAAAGTTACAACTGAAGAGTTTTTTCGCTTTAGAATAATTGGCGTAAACGGTTAAAGAATAATGCCTTATTCAAGACCGTCGGTAGTTGTAAATACCGCTACAGACTGGTTCGCCGGGGTTAGGCTGAAATGTCTGTCCAAATGTACAGTCGGACACTATAACAAGAACTAAATCTTCTTTAGAGAAGTTAGTTCTTGTAGAGAGGAAGGTATAATTAATTAATATAAATAATCTAAGTATTGGATAATTTTACTAATCTAATTACCTTTTTAGCAATTGAAAGGGATAATGTACTCTCAGGGGAGTAAATAAGAGATTGTTTATGATCCTTTAGTTAATTAGTGTTGTTATGTTTAAGCTGTGTTGGTTAAATTCCAACTTTAAGGTGTTAGCTACATCTAAGATGATTATTATTTTTATCTTTAACTTATAAACTTTTTATTAAAAAGTTAACCAAAATATAAACCAATATTTAAAATAAAGTAGGATTAATTTAAACGTTAGATTAATTAAAATTACTATTAACCTCCATAGATTTAACATCTTTATCCCTTTAAATAGGCTTATTAGAAGTAATAATTATAATTATTATAGAGGGTTAAGTTTCGTCACAGGAGACGATATTCATGTTTGATAAAGAACGCTTAAATAGTGAGACATAGTTTGCTTACTTTGTTTGTTACAATAATTTAATTAAAAACCCCTTTCTAAAATGATAGTTCTAAAAAAATTTTTTAAAGTTTGCAGTCATGGCTCATTAGTGCCTTCAGATAATTTTTATTTTTTACCTTTCTATTTTAAACATTTCTCTAGTAAGCGGGGCCTTTCAAGGGAATCTGAATTAACTTTAGATTTTTGAAGTAATAATTTAGATAGTTTTTATCTATGGTTTGCAGGGTTTTCCGAAGCCGAAGGTTGCTTCAAAGTAAAACCTAAATACCGTAATGGTAAATCCTCCGTTCATAGTTTTTATTTTGAATTTGAAATACATTTGCACATAGATGAAATAAATCTTTTATACTTTATTAGCTCTACATTGGGTATAGGTAAAGTTTATATAAGAGAATCTAGTAATAGTTGTAGCTTTATAATAGGTAACGAGAAAGACCTTCGTATTTTAATTGACATTTTCGATCGTTATACTTTTAATGGTATTAAATTATTAGATTATTTAGATTTTAAAAGAGCTTTTTTTATGTACTTTAATCGTCAAGAGACACTAAGTGAAGCTTTAAGTAATTTAATTCTAAAAGTAAAACAAGGTATGAACACTGGACGTGAAAGTTTTAATATGCCAAAAGACCATCAATTAAAAGTTACGAAATATTGACTCTTAGGTTTAATTGAAGGTGAAGGTTCATTTAATCTTTCTCGTGGAAATTTAATACCAAATTTTCAATTACTGTTAACTAGTGCTCAAAAACCGTTATTAGAAGAAATAAAGAAACATTTTATAAATAATTTAAATTTAGATGAATACTCATTATGAAAAATTCATAATTCATCTGTTATTTCTATTAATGACATAAGTGCGAGAGGTAATTCTAAGCCTGTGGTGAGATTATTAATTAAGGATGTTAGATTTCTTAATAATTATATTATTCCTTATTTATCTAGTATGCCTTTTATTTCGAAGAAAGGGTACGATTTTAAAGATTTTTCATTAATATGTAAATTGTTGTTTGTAGGTGCCCATGAAGATGTAAACATAAAAAACCTAATTATACAACTTTCATTAGGTATGAATAAATTTAGATTATCTTCATTTAAAGGACCTAAAGACAAATCTTTAACAAGTAAAGAATTAGAGTTATTAAATGATACTATAACTTTAAAAATTTCTCAAGGTTTAGAATATAAAAATAGTGTTATTTATTTTTTAAGTATATCTAACCACGATATAATTGTTGATAGTTTAACCGAAGCTGCTAACTTATTAAATATATCTTCTGACACATTAAGAAAACTATTGGCTAAAAACAATGAAGAAGCCAAAGTTAATAATAATTTAGTCAAAAGAATAAAAATTTTTGGTTAAATTTAAAAAATAAAAAGTTTATAGTTTAAGTATAAAACCATTGTCTTATTAGTTTCATTAGCGTGAGCTACAAAAAATGAGTAGTTAAAAAAGAACTAGGTAAAGTTATAACTGAATAGTTCTTATTTCGCTTTAAATAATTGGTGAAAACGGTTAAAGGATACTGCCTTATTCGAGACCGTCGGCAGTTATAAATGTCGCTACAGACTGGTTCACCGGGGTTAGGCTGAAATGTCTGTCCAAATGTACAGTCGAACAAGGTTGGAGTATTTAAATACTTCGAGAAAAAATAGGTAAAGTTAATTATTGTTTTTTTTGTTTTATTTTTAAATTAACCTAGTATCCTTCTTAATTATGGTTCTAGTGTTGGCTTAATTAACTACAAAGATTAATATAAAATTAATAATTTTATGTTTTAATATAAACACAAGCTCTAATTCGGAGGCAGTTTATTATCCCTCCAAGATTAGCAATGTTTAATAGTAAATATAAAGATTTTTTCCAAAATAAATCAATCGGTTTATTTAACCTTGGGTTATGCGGGGCACAGACCCCACAAAGAGTAAATGGGAGTGTCCAATTATGTTTTATGTCTGTTGTTTTTTATAATTATTATAGTCTTTATGAATTATAATAATTATAATTACAGATGTATCACTAAATATAATTTTTATAATTATTTGTTTGTAATAGTAGATAGCAATGCTATATTCTATCTTATTTATGTATAGATGTACAAGCCTAGACACATTGTGTCTAATTATTATATTGCTTATTTGTATCTAAATACTAATTTAGTATGGATTTACAAAACTTTAATGAGGAGCAATTTTTATCGTCAGGTAGGATTTTTATTATAGTGAAATTAGTTGTAGTTAAAATATTATGAATTATTCTAATATTTTATTATCTATCACATTAGTATGTGATGGTTATGTATAATACTTATCAAGTTTAATGGCTTAATCCTGCCTTACTGTTTGACCACCAACAAGTCTTACAGTCGCGTAAGCGGGGCATAGGATCACAAGACACAAAAAGGAAAGGTCTTGGATTATTGGAAAAGCTACGCTAGGGATGTTTGTCCTTCAATGTTAAAAAAAAAAGAAAATTTTTAACAAATTGATTTTTAATTGGGTTAATTTCAAAAATTGCTTATAAATTAAGTAAATTTGAAGCGAAATTTATATTAGTATGTATTAAGATAAAATCGTTCAACGACTAATAGGTGAGTAATACTGACAATAACCCTTACTAAAAGCCCAACATTTTTTACTATGTATAAACCAAATCTATGTTAACCAAAAATAATTAAAATATGAAAAATATTAACCGTAAAAATAATATTAGCACTTCTCTTTTCACTAAAAAAATAAATACTAATTATAAATTAGTACCTTTTAATGTATCAGTAAATGATATAGGGAGAACTAAATATCTTCCTCCTGTAGCTAAAGAATGAAGAAATAGTGTTTATAACTATAATTCAAATAATACCATTAATTATCCTATTTATGATTTAAACGTTAATTCTTTAATAAAAGGATATTTTAATATGTATTTTAATCATAGATTTATAAAAAATAAGTATATATCACATAAAAAAACGTAAATCTTTAAATAAAATATTTATAAGTAAGGCAGAAATAAAACATACAAATTCTAAAGCTATCATTACAATTTTTGTTTATAATAGAGAAAAGTTAATTTTATTAAAAAAAATAAGAAAACTAAAAGAAATATTTGTTAAACTTATGATAAAAAGTAAAATACTTGAACTTTTATCTTTTCCTAGCCCGGATGGTACAAAAATAAACAGAAATTTTATGAATAATACAAATGTTTTATCTGCTTTGTTAAATTTTAACCTTAAAAGTAACTTAAATAAATCTTATAAGGAATTATATTATCTTTCTATAAAAATATCTAAAACATTAGCAATTATTAGGAAATATAGATTAAGATTAAGTCTAAATAAATATAAGTTTGAGGATAAATTTCTATATAAATTAACTCAATATATAAGTAAATATTACGGTAAAAAAGTAGAATTCAATATAGTAAATGTAAAATCTATAGCTTATAATGGAGACATATTTACTGAGATTTTAACATCAAAAATAAAAAAAGAAAAAACTAGTCCAATTTGAAAGATAAATGATTTATTAAGTAAAGTTGTATTGCCTAAAGTGAATAGAATAATAGAAAGAGGTAGAATAGAAAAAAATGTGGATTTAGAATTAGTAGATAACAAATACAAAAATCTAAATATAAGTTCAATAATAAATAATAATAATTTACTTAAAGATGGTTTGAATAAATTGTTATACAGTATATACAATAAAACTACTTTAGATAAAGAAAACCATGAAAATTTAAAGATACGGGATATTATACTTGATAATATAAAATATAAAAATATGGGAGGTGCAAAATTAATAGTTAAAGGTAGATTAAGTAGACGTTATAGAGCGGATAGAGCTGTCTATAAATTAAAGTGGAAAGGTGGTTTGAAAAATATCGATTCTGCATTTAAAGGACTAACTACCGTGACTTTTAGAGGGTTTATGGATTCCAATGTAGAAAGATCTAGTTCCGTTTCTAAACGTAGGATAGGTGCTTTTGGAGTAAGAACTTGAATAAGTGGAAAAAGTTATTCTACTCTGGCAAGAGTGCAAAGTAATTCTACTTCTCCTATTCCTACTCCTACTGATCTTAATCCGTAAGCTATTACTGGTTTTTCAGATGCGGAAGGTTCATTTATGATTTTGATATATAAAGACTCTGTCCGTAATATAGGTTGAGCAGTTAAATTATGTTTCCGAATAACTTTGCATGTAAAAGATAGAGCTATATTGGATAAAATTCGTGAATACTTTGACGGAGGATTAGTTACTTCATACATTGCCTAATTAGATTTGAATCTTTAAAAGACTTAGAATCATTTATAACTCATTTTGATAAGTTTCCTTTAAGAACAAAAAAATTGAAAACTACCTACTTTTTTGTCAGGCTTTTTACATGGTTAAAAATAAAAACCATCTAACTGAAGAAAGATTAAGACAGATTGTAGCAATAAAAGCTTCATTAAAGGTTTATCTGATGAATTAAAGTTAGCTTTCCCAAATATAACACCAGCAATTATACCTAATTATTCTATGAATACTGTACTTAGCCAGAAGTCGGAAAAAAGATTAGATCCTTATTGAATAAAAGGTTTCACTTCAGGTGATGGATCTTTTTATATTAGACTTGCTAAGAATTCTACTTTTAAATTAGATGTACAGTACAATTAATATTTCAAATTACTCAAGATTCTAAAGAACTTGAAATAATGGAGAATTTAATACATAATTTAGACTGTGGACAAGTTAGAAAGAGAAAATATAAAGATAATAAAGATAATTGTTTGGATTATTTGGTTACAAAATTCTCGGATATCGATCAAAAGATTATTCCGTTTTTCAGCAGATATAAAATATTTGGTGTTAAATTAAAAGATTATAACTATTGATGTAAAGCAGCTGAATTAATTAAAAATAAAGCTCATTTAACTGATACAGGTTTAGAAGAGATTAAAAAATTAAAAGACGGAATTAATAAAGGGAGAAGTATGAGCGTATAGGATCTTTTGCAGTAAGAATTTGATTTAGTGGTAAATAATTGATATCTTAGCGTTAATTATACATAAAGAAAAAAATGAAGAAATAGTCTGAACCACTTTGTAAAAAGTGGAAATAATAATATTATGATAACAAGTTGAACAGGCTAATTTGCGCAAGAGTGTGCAAAATGAGTGCGCGGTTTGGCACCTCGATGTCGGCTTAACTTATCCTCATGGATGCTTTGTGATGTAGGATATCACATTCGTGTCTGAAACTATCAAACTCCGGGGACACCCTAAAACTTCTGATACTAAGCGTTAATCGAAAGGTTAATAGTGGCTGAAGTAATTACTCAGGTATAGTAACAAGTCAGAAGATGATGGAAACTGAAATGGGTTATCGCGGATCTAAGTCAACAATATTAGAAGAGAATATTGTTGTAAAAGAGCAACGAGTAGATGGTAGTTGCATTGGTGCACCTGGGTTAAAAAACTTACCAATGTTAAGGTGTATTCTAATGGGTCTTGAGAGAGATTATCAAAACAAAGTCCTTTCTAAATCATTAATCAGATACTATTCAACTAAAGTAGTTCCAACAGACACAAGCCAAAATAATGAATCAAAACTAGATCCTAACTTTGTAAGCGGATTTATAGACGGAGAAGGTAGCTTTTCAGTTACTTTTATTAAAGATAAATCCTACAAAAGTGGATGACAAATTAAAACTTCTTTTTCTATTGGTCTGCATAAAAAAGATCTTGCTTTACTAGAAGAAATTAAAAATTATTTTGGTGTAGGAGGTATCTCAAAAAAGGGGTAAATGGAATTCAATATTATGTAAATTCACCAAAGGATTTATTAGTAATTGAAAATCATTTAAATAACTATTCTTTGTTAACTCAGAAACAAGCGGACTTTATCTTATTTAAGTCTATACTGGATTTGATAAGACGCAAAGAACATTTAACACCGAAAGGTCTAAATGAAATTGTTTCATGTAAAGCTATAATGAATAAAGGTTTAACTAGTATTTTAGAAGAAGCTTTCTTGGATGTAACTCCAAAGGAAAGACCTATTATTACATATTCAGGTAATTTATCTCCTGGATGGTTAGCTGGATTTACTTCAGCGGAGGGTAGTTTTATGATAAGAGTTTTAAATTCTTCTAAACATAAACTGAATAAAAAAGTTCAACTAGAATTTAATTTATCTCAACATGCTAGAGATGAAGAGTTAATGAAAGTAATAGCTAACTATTTTGGAACTGGTGCCGTTTATCTTAACAGAAATGCATTTGTGTACAGAGTAGTTAATTTTACAGAATTGACAGATAAAATTTTACCTCTTTTTAAGGATAATCTTATACAAGGAATAAAGTATTTTGACTATTTAGATTTCTTAAAAGCAGTAAATATAATTAAAGAAAATAAACATTTAACATTAGAAGGACTAGAAGAGATTCAAAAAATAAAAAACGGAATGAATAGTAGAAGAGATGTCTGAATTAATGACATGATAAATTTGTAACCAAATAAATTTAACTTATTTGGTTGAGCTATGGCAGAAACTATGTAGGGTACGACTGTTCGTCGATTAAAAAGTTACATGAGCTGGGTTAAATACGTCGTGAGACAGTATGGTTTCTATCTTCTAGAGGGAATTAGAATATAATAAGGAATAACCTATGTACGAAAGGAACTTGGTATATTAATATATTAATATTGAAATAGCATGATTATTAATCTCTGGTTTACCTGTTGTTTATATGTCCAAATATTAAATTATTAATGTATAATGTAAATTATACAGGACTATCCTACTTTCACTTGAGTAGTTATGATAGTATAGGCACGGCAGGAAAGCTATGTTAGTCAAAGATAAGTGCTGAAAGCATATAGGCACGAAGCTTACCTTAAGATATTTCTTAAATATACGTAATATAATATTACGAACATAATTATAATTATAATATTGTTATTATAATTATAAATATTATGGAGATAGGCTTTATTTGTAAGAATCTAGAGATTTTAAGGAATAAAGTACTAATTTTATAAATAACTGAATATTTTATTTATATCTTACATTTTTTGCCTGGTTAGCATAAAAGTAATGCAATTGTTTTGTAATCAATAGAAGCAAGTGCGATACTTGCACTGGGCTGACTATATATTAGTAGTTTAAAGGCTACTAATGTCTTGAAGGATTAGTGGTCAAGTGGTACTAATGGCTCTTTCAATGCCACTATCGCGGGTTCGAATCCCGTCTAATCTACCTCAGCTTATAGTGTATTATTGTATTGTATTAAACTTCATCTAAATATTTATTTTATTTTTTAAAAATAAAGTAGATACTAAAAAAAAGTCTTGTTCATAAGCAGGTTTGGGAGGCGGAAGGTTTCGAACCAAGAATTTATAGTGATGGAGTTTTCCATTATTTGTAAAATTAATCTTGAATAAATATTCTTGATTATAAGGTAATAAAACTCTGTCATCCTTAACTATATTAAGGATTTTTTTTTACAATAATTTAATTTTAATAAATATACAATGAACATTACACTAATACTTTTTTTAATAGGAATCATAGGTTTTATATTAAATAGAAAAAATATTATATCACATGCTAGAAAATTCTGGACATCGGAAAGTTATAACAGTGTAGACTTAATAGGTCCAGCCTTCAAGTTATTAAGTGAAGGTTTTTTTATTTTAACTCTAACTTTTTTATTGTCAAGGTTTATAGTTTCTGAATTCTTTGGTAGAGATGACAGCGTTAGCAGTTTTACAGGTAAATTGATTATAAAATATAATACAATAAAGTCATTTACAGATGCAATTACTATTGGATTTAAGAGTAGGGTTATAAATAAATGTGTTTTATGCCCTAAATTTAATAATTTATTTAGTGTTGTTCATCCTTCATTAGTTCCATTATCACCTCTTTTTTTGCGTTCCATAACTCTTCAGAGGCACGATTATTAAATTTCAGGTTATATTCTTCTATCTCTGGGGCGAAGGTAAGTTCTGAATTCCAACCTAAGGTTGGCTTAATTAAAGATTATGAAGATCCAGAATTAACTACAATTAAATTGCCTAATGGGCAACAAATAACCTTATCACTAGATTTTATCGAATGATTTAGGGGTTTACTGATGCTGAAGGTTGCTTTTTTTCTTAATTCTTCTCGTTCGAATTACAGGTTTAAATATAGTATTTGTCTACATGTAGACGATGTTGCGCCATTGGAGTATATAAAAAATACTTTACAAATTGGTAGGGTAAATATCTATCCAAAACATAACATGGCTACTTTTAATATTAGTTCGCGAAAAGAAATCGAAATTATCTTGGCAATATTTTCGAAATACAGCTTAAATACTACAAAGCATCTTAATTTCTTAGCATTCAAACAAGCTTTTACAATTTATATGGAAAATAATGAAGACCGTGACACAGTGAAACCTATTATTGATAGTATAAAGGATAATATGAATAAACTCAGAACTGATTACGGTATGCCTAATAATCATCAAGTTTTAGTTACGGAAGGTTGATTGCTCGGGTTTACCGAGGGTGACGGAAGCTTTCACTATTCTATTTCGAAGGAAATGTTTACGTTTTCTTTAGGCCAAAAAGACAATGAAGCATTGATGTATAATATAAAGGACTTTTTAGATTCAATAGCTATTCAGCAATCTTCGGGTACAGTCGATAGAAAGACAGTAAATATTTACTCTACTAAACCGGGGTTTTTAAGTTTAGTTGTAAAAGATTTAAATTTTATAGAGTCTACCATCATTCCCTTATTTGATAAATTAACTTGACATACCAAAAAAGAATTAGATTATGAAGATTGAAAAGATATTATTGAGTTACGAAAAAATGGGGTTCATTATTTACCTGAAGGTGAAGCTTTAATAATACGTATTGCACGTCAAATGAATAAACATCGTTTATCTAATTCGGATGCACCGAGAATTGACAGAACCCTCCTTAAAGCAGAGATCTATAAATTATTGAGTGAACCATCAAACTATGTATCTAAAAATGGAAAGGCTTGAATTATTTCTTTAAATAGATTTAAATTAGATACTAAAGCAAAAGCTGTTCAATTAGTTGAAATGTCTAGTGGCAATGTTTTAAAAATCTTTAAAACCCAAACAGATTGTGCAGATTTTTTTAATATATCTGAAACTGCAATTCGGAAAAGGTTAAAAAAGGAAACTCAATTTGAATTTAAAGGTTTAGCAGTGTATCTTAGAAGGGTGAATAGTAATTAATGTTTTAGGTTAGACTTAAAAACTGCAGCATACCGTTTACCTTTAATCGTTTATTACTAATACGAAGGATAATAAACCTCCTAATTTATTCAAGTTTTACTAGTATTAAGAGGCTCTACCTATTAAAAGTAAAGATTAAAAAGGATAAAAAAAAGATTACAGCAAGCTCTTGTTTTATTAATAATTTTTATTTTGTTTAATGTTATATAATAGTAATCAGAATTGATTAATCAAGAGATAAATAAAGCATTTCAATTTAATTGCCTCCGATATATGTGTCGGTTAAATTATTCTTAAATTAAAAATTTTTTTTTAAATTTATGCGGATTAGTGTAATAGTAACATATTTGACTCATGATCAAATGATAAGGGTGCAAGTCCTTTGTCCGCATACAGGAAAGTTAGGGAAGCGATAGATATTTTTTTTTTGAGATATCATCGTGTAAGTGTAATTCACTTTCTGACTCTAATGACTATAAGTAAACTTAATATACTTAATAATCTTACTGTCAGATGCGCCTTTAAGTTCTTTAATAAATAATTTTTGATTAGGATCGCTTTTAAGACGTTTTTAAGAGGCTATAACTTAATTGGTAAAGTGTACTGCTCATAACGGTGATTATCCCTCCTATTATATAATAATATTTTAGATATTGGTTAAAATATAATTTAGTATGATTAAGGTGATTTTAATTGAACACACGTAGAATCTATAGTGATCTAGTGTTCAAAA
Organism: Eutypa lata; assembly: GCA_022661535.1. NCBI lineage: Eukaryota > Fungi > Ascomycota > Sordariomycetes > Xylariales > Diatrypaceae > Eutypa > Eutypa lata. The sequence continues at coordinate 105,833 of JAKULF010000022.1, forward strand.
AAAAGATTTAATAATTATTTATTCTAAAAATAAGTCAATTATTGCAGAATATTATTATTATCTATTTCACTGTTCGCTATATCACTTAGATTAATTAATTAATTAATTTTTATTAGTTTTAGGTTTCTGTTTATAAGGCCAAAGATGAAGTTAATTAAATTTTTAAATCTGATATACTTTTTTAAGAGTATAGTTTAACGGTAAAATAGGGAGCTCACACTCCAAACTCTCAGTTCAAATCTGAGTAACCCTGCTCTGTGATTTTAGATAAAATCACTATATAGGAGCAGGTGTAATGCATCCTCTACGGAGGTATTATCATTTAAATACATAATCATGACTAAACTTATACAAAATCTTACGACAAAGTCGGATTCTGGCTTCACCGAGAAATTTAGAGGGTTTGTAGATGCAGAAGGTTGTTTTTTGATTGCTAGAACTGGTGATACTTTCGCCTTTAGATTTTTAATAAAATTGCACATAGATGATAGGTCTGTGTTAGATTTCATTCAGAAAACTTTAGGTATTGGTAGAGTTACTACTTATAAATCATTCGCTATTTATGCTATAACTTCTCAAAAAGAAATTAAATACATTTTAGATTTTTTCACTAAATATCCTTTAAATACAACAAAGCATCTTAACTTTTTATCATTTAAAAAAGCATTTGAGCTTTACAAAGGTTCTAAGGTTAAAACTTCAGAACTTATTATGGAAATCGAGTGTATTAAGAATAGCATGAATAGTAAAAGAACAATCCTTGACATGTCATCTCATAAAATAAATATAACTCCTGAATGATTATTAGGATTTGTTGAAGGTGATGGTAGTTTTAGTGTTATAAAAGCAGGTTTAATTTTAACCTTTTCTATTGCACAAAAAGGGAATTTAGTTTTAATGGAGGCAATAAAAAGTTTCTTTATTGATTTAGCTAAATCTAAAGGTCTAAAAGATGAGGCTGATTTCGTTTACATAACTGGTCCTGCTCTTTATGTGCAGCAGGCTGCTTCGCAGGGAAGCCTTCAAATGGGAAATAATTTAAATAATGCTGTAAGCGAAGCCAATTACGTTTTATCTATTAAAAATAATAAATTTTTAAATAAAGTATTAATTCCATTTTTTGATTCTATGTCTTGACTTAGCAAGAAGGAATTAGATTATAGAGATTGAAAAACTACGTTAAAAATTAAAGAATTAGGTTTACACTTTACTAATGACGGGACAGATTTAATAGATTTTATTTTAAGTCAAATGAATAATAATCGTCTGTCTACTGCTAATAAATCATCTGAAGTAAAAAGAACTTTTACTCCAGCCGAAATAGATTCTATTTTAAGTAGACCATCTAATTACGAAATACAAGAAGATGGTAGAACCTTAATTAAGTCTTCTAGTAGGTATATTTTTTCTAGAAAAAACATTAAAGTAGAATTAAAAGATCCTCAAGGTTCGATTTTTAAGATATTTAACTCTAAAATTAGTTGTGCAGAATTTCTAGGTGTAAGTTCCCATACAGTAACGAAAATAATTAAAACTAAAAGACCCGTTTTTTTGAATGGTGAAGAATATAATATAAATATTATAGAAGAACAGTAGTAAAACTATTTATTAACTATTTTATAATTATTGATGGTTTAATATAAAATTTAGAGAAAATTTCTCTAAAGAGGCTATAACTTAATTGGTAAAGTGAGCTGCTCATGACAGCTTTGATGAGTGTTCAAGTCACTTTAGCCTTAATCTTTCATTCTTAAAGAATAGAGTATGAATTATTTAAAAATAAATAAAAATAAATAATTAGTTAAATAATTAAATAATTTAAAAACTATAACCAAGTTAAATAATAAGAATCTAATTATTTATCTACCTTAGACTCATAAGTGACTAAGCATATCAGATGTTAGAAAATTTCTTGTTTGAGGAGAAGACCACCAAAACAGCTCGTACTTCGTAGGGGGGGGTAGTAGAGAGATTCATTATCCTTATAAAGTTAATATATTTACATAATTTTATTTATCTATTTATAAGTGTTTGTAAGTATATTCACTTCTTATCTATTTGAAGCTCTTCATTCTGAATAAAACACCTTCCATAATCTAAAAATTGGTATTAATAATAGGTCGTTATCCTCTAAAACTAATAAATTTGTCAATGGAAAAAAAGGTAACTTGGTCTTATAAAATAACTAATAAGTCGTTTTGCCCTAAAGCTAAATTTTTGGGGGTGTAAACGCCCAGGGGATCGGTAAATAACTGAGAAGTTACTTTACCAGATCATCTGGAGACATGTCTATCCCAGATCTGTATAGTGCATTGGTATGCCTTTTCCGCAGGATAGTGCATTGATATGGCTTCTCCCAAGATAGTACATTGGTAGGGTTTCTCCCGGTAGAGTCCATTGGTATGGTTTTCCCCGGTGGAGTACCGGTCCATAGTCAGTTCTCCAGTTTTGGATGTCTTGGTCTGGAAATGTACCTTTGCGAACTTTGACAGCCATTTCTTCCTTGATCACGATGGAAGTGTAGTTAAGAGAGTTGTCTCTGCTTCCTCGATCAAGATTCTCCGACGTTACATGTAATTGAACCGTGATTATGCGCAAAGAGAAGGAAATACTCTAAAAGTGTCCCTTCCTCTCCACAGCACAATGACCTCGACTATTATGATGTACGGATGAACTGAAATTATGCGTAAAGAGAAGGAGATTCTCCAGCAGCACCAGCACCAACTCTAGACTGATCCCTAAACCCCCTCATAGGAAGTCCGAAGTGCAACCAAAAGGTTCTCAAGGCAATTCTTAAACTCTACAAAGGGAAGGTTCCCAAGGCAATTCTCAAACTCTACAAAGGGAAGAATCTCCGTGTAGGAAGTACTTCGTCTCCGAAGGAGTGTAACGATGTTCCGAGAATTCCGACATCACAAAGATTTTACCAAGATACATAACAGGGTATGTACTAAGAAGATACATAACGGGGGTATGTACTAAGGAGAAAGACCTTAATCTACTGGCGAATTTACTATGGGATCTTAACATAAAGGTAATGTATATGACTTTTAATCATCTTTATATGAGTTCGACTCTCATAGATCCTACTAAGTAGGTAATCGTAAATAATCAAATCCGCCTCCGCCTCCGTAGGAGAGGAGTGGGGATGGTTTATTATAAAAGAGATAATTTTTGATTAGGAAAAAAGTAACTGGGGGCTAGACGGTTCTTTGATCCTGTAGGTTCGATCCCTACTATCTCTACCAAAGCGAATTGAACTATTATAAGATTTTCTAATATTTCTAATATTTGAAATATTTTTCGCTTCGCTTTGCAGGGGTGACGAGGAGTCATTTCACAGTTGATAGATTTAGTCCGGTTAGAGTCCAAAGTTTTTTGCGATGGTGTTGATTTTAATCTTACAGAATTTTTATCTTTGACTTCAAATATGGATAATCTAAGTTCTTTAGAGAATATTATTAAATTAACTGATAGTATTAAAAATTCAATTGAAAGTATTCAATATTCTATTAATAAACCTTTGCGTGCACCTTTCGTTCCTTTCGCTTCACCCTCATTATTACCGATAAATATTCACTCCCCGCTTTTTAAATTGATGGTAAGTAGTGGTATTTTTATTATATGTGGTATAGGTTTTCATTTATGATGTTTAGTTGCTAGTTTTATTAGTTTATTAAGATCTTATATTATAAGTTTATATGAGCTATATGATTCAGATAATACTTCATTAAACACTAATGATTCTGATAATCCGGATGATGATTCGGATAATTCTGATGATTCGAATGATTCTGATAAAACTATTAGACCTGGGGATTTTGGTTATAGATCTGGGCCCAACAATTCAGAAAATAATTACAATAATAACAATAATAATAACAATAATGGCGATGGTCATAATAATAACAATAATAGCAATGGTAATAACGGTAATAATGATGATATAAGTCATGACATCCGAGTATTATTAACTTTATTAGAAGAAGTTAACCGGGTACGTAATAATAGAGAAAGTAGTATTAGTCGTTGAGAGTTGGTATCTATGGAATTTATCTATTTATTATTACGTCCTATAGCAGGTAATTATTCTAATCAGTTAAGTGAAATTACATCAATAGTGACGCTCATTAGTTCTTCGATTCGTACTTTAAGAAATAATAATTATAATTATTTTACAATACTTTTATTAGAATTTAACCCGTCTAATCCTTTACCAACTTCAAATTGGGATACTCTTGCTTATATGTTGGAGGATCTAATTAGGGAATTGAGATCCTAATTATAAATTTTTATCTTATACAAACTCTGAAGGTAATAATCAAGCTATACATGAGTCTGGTTTTAATAATAATAGTCATAATAAATAATAATAGTAATAGTAATAATAATCAAATAATAATAATAAAATAATAAAATACACCATCCGAGTGTTGGAATAGGTAGACAGTGCAAACGGGCCGATTAGCGCAACAAGGGGGGGGGAAGAGGTAGGGGTATGAAAACATATAAAATATTGTATTAATTTTGTGGTTCTTCATAAGAAAAGTTTGATTGTTGTTTAAGGTATTTGTTATACTTTAGTGTAAAAATTATTTACTATAAATTTATAGTACTATAATTAAACCCAAGTGCTGGAAATAGGTAGACAGTGCAAACTTAAGCTTTGTTGATGAATAATCGTAGACGTTCAAGTCGTCTCTTGGGTAGCTTTATCACTATTATCGAACATAATGACAAGATAAGAATAATAAGGGTATTATCACCAGTATAAAGATATAATGAGTAGATCTAAATTCTTACACTTGAAAGTAGCTATGTTTATAGGAAAACATAGATAAAGGGATATTAATATAACTTATGATTCGTCAAACCAATGCCCTAAAGGGGGGGGATTAGTCTTAGATATTACTTAACTAAATCAGTTCTATATGCAATAAAGTTAATGAATAAAGATTGTTTAATTATAATTTTGGTATAACCAACCAAAGCTTGAAGGGTTTAGGTTATAATTATAAATTTAAGAATAGATTTAATATAATTTATGATTAGGTTGGGGTATAGTTTAGTATGGTAAAACTTAAAGCTAGGATGAATAGAGGAAGATTAGAAGAGTAGAAAATTTAGGTAACCTTCAAATTTTAACAATAAGCTTTCTAAAAAACGGCTTAATTTGAGGTTTAAAACAGGATTCCTGTCTTACTTGTATAAAAAGAGATAAACTAAAAATTTATAGTGATAGAAATTTTATTAAATAAATATAACAACTGTCAATAAGGGAAAGGGATCATAGTTTCAATCAGGTAAAACGGTAATTTTGCATGTTATTTTTGTCAGTTCAAGTCTGGCTGATTCCAAATATAGAGAAGTATGTCTCTTTTTTAGATTACACTAAATCTGGTAAGCTTTATAAAAATAAATATTCTTTTTATAAAAAAGAATATTTAAATTAAGTAGTATAAACCTTAAATAGAGATTTAACCATTAGGAAAACTAAGAATTGATAGTGATGTAGCGTATTAGAAAATTTCTGTAATAATTATTTTTCCTAATCGCTACAGCTTTTAATAACTATAAAAATGAGTAAATATTTATTAATTAAAAGATTTTTGAATGCCGTCATTTGAGACGAGATGTGTATACTATTAAAATTAAGATTTTTTACCTTTATTTTCATAAATAGCAGATTATTAGCTTTTATAGATTGTAAACATTTAATTATAGCTCTTCCATCAGCTATATCCGACAAAACACTTATTTCCAACATTAATCTTAATTTTATTATAGATAAAATTAACAGATTAATGGTTTTTACTACTTATATTATTGACTCATTATTAGCTACTCCGCAGTCTAGAGATTGGAGACTGGGGATTGAAGGCTTCTGCCTTGCACAAAGACGAAGAATTTTAATAGGTTATATGGTACCGGCAATACCTAGGTTTTATTCTACGAGCAGAAAAAGTAACTTGAATTCAAATATTTATTTTATAAGTATTAACGGGATGCCTTTACCTGTTACCTCTAAAAGGGCTCAGGTTAAATATTATAGCTCAATTGTTACTACAAATAATCTTAACCTAACTTCTGATTTCATAGAGTGGTTTAGAGGTTTCGTAGATGCTGAAGGATTATTCAGTATCGGTAATAAATCAAATAACAGTTTCAATTTTAAATTTTCCATCGAAGTTCATAAAGATGATATAGAAGCATTAAAATATATTCAAAGTGTATTAGGATTTGGGACTGTGAAGTTAACTAGAGCTAATGCAGTTATTTACAATGTTATAAGCAAAGACGATCTTAGGGTAATAATTGACTTATTTTCTAAATTCCCTTTAAATACTACAAAGCACCTTAATTTCTTAGACTTTGTAAAGGCCTTTAATCTTTATTTTTCAACGAACCACCAAGAGTCTCGTATTATTAATAAACCTTTAATAGATAATATAAAAAATAACATGAACTCTAAAAGAAGTGATTTTATTTTTCCTAAAGATCATAAAGTGATAATTAATGATAATTGGTTACTAGGTTTTGTGGAAGGAGATGGGTCATTTTTTTTTAATCTTACTAATAAAACTTTAGTATTTTCTATAAAACAGAAAGGAAATTACGAGCTAATCCTTGCAATAAAAGAATACTTAGATTTGTTAGCTAAAAATAAAGATATTTTAAGCAAAGTTAAGATTTACACTAACAAGGATGGGTTTGAGTTAGTGTTGTCAGACTTAAAATTCATTGATCAAATAATCTTGCCTCTTTTAAATCCTTTATCTTGACATAGTAAGAAATTTTTAGATTATAAGGACTGAAAATTTATATTAAAAATGTTACAAAAAGGATTCCATTATCTTCCAGAAGGTTTGGCTTTAATTAAACGGATTGCTAGTCAAATGAATAATAACCGGTTAGGACGTCCTAAAATTATAACTGAGAACGAATGTAATTTACTTCATACTGAAATAGATAAATTTTTATTGGAAAATCCTTCTAATTATGAATACATAGAGGGTAGAACATATATCAAATCTTTAAATAGATTCAGAATAGAAAGGTTAGATGTGGAACTAGTGGAACTCTCTTTTAATAAAGTAATTGCTTCATTTAGTTCAATTACAGAGTGTGCCAAATTTTTAGGTTTAGGTAGACCTGTGACTACTGAAAGAGTTCGTTCAAATCATCGGTTTTTATTTAAGGAAAATTTAGTTTTCTTGCGTTATTCTCCGGCTTCTAATGGAAAACCTAGATCTTAGGTTCGAATCCTAATATCTCCATATAAATAGTATAATTTACTATATTTTTAATTATAGTTAAAATATAGGTTTTTCATAAGCTTAAGAAGCTCAATTGGTTGAGCAGAGAATTGAAGCTTCTTTGGTTGTAGGTTCGAGTCCTACCTTAAGCAATAGGTATGTTGGAATTGGTAGACAAGTTCCACTTAGGATGGAAAGGATAAAACCGTACAAGTTCAAGTCTTGTTACCTATAGTATATATCTCGTGGATTGCATTCACACCACTAGCTTTTTATCTATAACCTATTTCAGACCGTGGTATCTATGCCCTTTAGTGGACGTTCTGTCCTTGGCCCTGCTCAAAAAGGTGAGCATCCAAACAGTAGCCAAATAGAATGGCGGTTTGTGGGAACCCGCAAATTTACCAGGGAGATTAAGCAAGCTGTGATATCAGCATTAGTATTTTTAACCAACATGAACATGAACAAATTTCATAGAACTAAATTTTTAGCAGTTAACTTTTTAGGTTTTAGAAGTTTATCATCATATTCTTCTAATTTAAATAAGAATGAAGCTGAACTATTTAAAGATGAGTTTACCTTAGAGAATTTCTATGATTGATTTAGAGGGTTTACAGACGCTGAAGGTTGTTTCTCTATAACTCATTTAAGAGATAAATTTTGAAGATTTAGTTTTGAAATAAAACTTCACATAGATGACGCAAATATGCTCTATTTTATTCAGAATACTTTAGGGATAGGGAAAGTTTATATATCTGGAACAACATGCAGATTTATGGTATCCAAACAGTCAGAAGTGCAAAAAATTATAGAGATTTTCACCAAATACCCTCTTAATTCAAGCAAAAGATTAAATTTTTTTACTTGAAGCTTTTAAATTATACACCAAAGAAGGGGATAATTCAGCCGAGTCAACTTTTAATAAGATCGAGACACTTAAAGCAGAGATGAATACTAAGAGAACCAATTGAACTTCCGGAAGCTCGCCACCCATATAATTAACATTACTAATTACTGATTTTTAGGTTTCGTAGAAGGAGATGGATCATGAAGTGTGGATAAGAAAAATTACCTTTTAAGTTTCTCAATTGCGCAATCATCTAAAGATTTAGAGTTAATGGAGGCTATTAAGAATTACTTAAATAACCTAAATAGCCATTTCAACGATGTAGTGAGTTTGGTTAGACACAAAAACAACAAAAGGGTTAATCAATCAGATATGATTAATTTAATTGTAACTAAAACTGAGTTTATCGATCAAATACTTGTTCCTTTCTTTCAGAAGATGATTTGACTAAGTAAAAAAGAAATGGACTTCGCTGATTGGGTATCTATTTTAGAATTAAAAAAATTAGGGCTACATCACACAGAAGAAGGAGTGGTAATGATTAACCGTATTATAAATCAGATGAACAATAATAGATTATCCTCGAGCTCCAGCCCTCAGGTTGACCGGGATTTGTAACTATGCGACCTAAAGGTAATGTTAGAAGGCGGTTCTAATTATGAATTCAAACCTAATGGACAAATAGTTATTAAGTCTACTGGTAAATTCTTAAAAAAGGTGCCCCTATTGGAGTTCTAGTTTTAGATGAAAACGGGGATATTCTTAATAAATTTGAGTCTATAAATACATGTGGTGCTTATTTAGGTGTATCACATCATACCTTTAGAAGTAGATTTCATGACGGTAAATCTATCAAGTTTAACTCAAGATTAGTGTAGGTTAAACCAAAGTAGCTAACATTGATTAATTCTTAGTAGTTTGCGTTGCAGCTAGCCTCTGATTTAGCAGTCTAATTTTGTTTCCTTTATAAATATGTAGCTATAATTTTAACTATAAATTTAACTATAACTATACAACAGGTTATATTCTTATTCGAAAAAGATATAATAATATAACCTACATATCTCGTGGACTAATCGGGTAAGTCATAAATTTTTGGTATTTACTATTGGGTGTTCGAATCACCTCGAGATAATTAGTAAGGTAAATATAACTCAATAGGTAGAGTGGCTGTATGTGGCTCAGTATGTTCTTGGTTCAAGTCCAGGTATTTACCCATATGATTATATATAATATACATTAATACAGATCTATATAAATTAAAAATGAATAAAGCTAGGTGCAGGGAGTAGCTCCCTTATTTTTTATTATCAGGGTAGTTTAATAGGTTAAAACCTTAATTTCATGCATTAAAGATGAGAATTCGAGTTTCTCTCCTGGTTAACCCTAAAGTGTTTAAGGCCAAGTTTTTTTTATTATGATAATTTTATCTATATTATGTTTATTATTTTCGAATGCCGTAACTTTGAGACGAGACATGTCTATACTTTTTAATAGAATAGCCATTATTGCTTTGGTTTATTGTTTTTTACACGATGTTGTAAGTTTATCTCTTATAAACAAAGGGATAGGTTTACATGGAGGTTTACTTCACGTAACTAATATAACTCAAATATTTCATATATTTGTTTTTATAGTTAGTATATTGATATTACAATTAACAAGCTTTTTCCCTAGAAAAGTTTGAGTTAAAGAACATTCATCTTTAAAAGATCTATTGTTTAATAATTTTGTATATTATAGAACTAAAATTATTAATAAAATGGGAGAACATTTAAAGATTATAGAATATCCTAAACAACTAATATGTAAAATATTATGGGATAAACTGTCAAACTCCGGGAACTCCTAAAGCTTTTGATACCAAATCTGGAAAAAATTTTCCGTGGTGGTTGAACTAATTATTCAAGTATGGTAACAAGTCAAAAGATGGTTCTTTTATTATACTTTATTGAGTATAATATTTATGGGATGTATTTTTCAGGAACTCTCGGTATTAAAAACCGAAAAATGGACAATCGCGGATCTAAGTCAATAATATCTAAAAATATTATTATAAAAGAGCAACGAGTAGACGGCAGTTGATTATTAAATCTTAATGTATTTAATAGTTTAAGGTGTACTCTTAGAGGGTTCGAAAGAATTACCTTATATGGATCTCTGTCTTATCAAATTCTAAATAAACATTTATATTCTACAAAAACAACAACAATAATAACAAAAGAACCAAAAAATATTAAATCTTTTATACATAAAGACGGATTTAAGTTAAATCCTTGATTTGCAACTGGTTTTACAGATGGGTATGGTTCATTCGCTGTTTCTATCACAAAAAAAAGAAGGAATAGGTTGAAAAATTGTACCTATGTTTACTATTGGACTAGATTTAAAAGATTTAGATCTTTTAGTCCAAATTAAAGATTTTTTAAAACAGGTAACATATATACAAGTAAAAGAGGAGTAGTTTATTATACAGTAGGGTCTGTAAAAGACATAGTAAAATACATTATACCTCATTTTGATAAATATCCTTTAGTTACTCAAAAATTAAAAGATTTTAGGTTATTTAAGGAAATAGTACTTCTTATGGAAAAAGGGGAACATAATATTCTGCCTGGTTTACTAAAAGTTTTTTCACTTAAAGTTAATTTAAACAAAGGATTACCTACTGCAGTAAAAGAGGAATTTCCTGATATATTGCCTACTATTTTACCCGAATTTAAATTACCTCTTAGTTTTAATCCTAATTGATTAGCAGGATTTATAACTGCTGAAGGTTCTTTTTATATCTCTCTTTACGAGAGTGATAAAAGAAAAGCTAGGTATGCAGTAAGTTTATCTTTTTCTTTAAGTCAACATCTTAAAGATATTGAATTACTAGAGAGACTTTCTCTTTTTTAGATTGCGGAGTAGTGAGAAGATCATCTAATCGAGGAACAGCTGAATTAATCATAACAAAATCCTCAGATTTAAATCAAAAAGTAATTCCATTATTATTAAAATATAATCTTTCAGGAGTAAAATTATTAGATTTTGAAAGATTCAAAGAGGTATCTTTATTAATAGAAAATAAAATGCATTTAACTTCTGAAGGTATTGCATTAATAAAAACAATTAAAGATGCGATGTATAATAGATAATAAATTTATCTGTAAGAAATTTATAGTGTCTATATAGATTCATCTGACAGGTTATAGTTGTATTTTATTGTTACGATTATAATCTAAAAAAGTTTATTTAGAATTTGTAAGAAGAATCCGGTTTACGTTAATTTTATTATTTGTAGTTAGCGGTGCAATTTTTTTAATGTCTACTAATGATTTAGTTTCTATTTTTCTATCAATAGAATTACAAAGTTACGGTTTGTATTTATTAAGTACAATATATAGGAACTCAGAATTAGCTACTACAGGTGGTTTAATTTATTTCCTATTAGGAGGTTTGAGTTCATGTTTTATTTTATTAGGTACAAGTTTATTATACGCTAATTCTGGTACTACTAATATGGATGGTTTATATATAATTACTAGTATAAGTGATAATATAGATTCCTGATATAAACCATATTACATAAACTTTTCTTTATTAATCTTTAGTATAGGATTTTTATTTAAAGTAAGTGCTGCACCATTTCATTTTTGATCTCCTGAAAGAGGACCTGGGAAATCCTTTATTGTTGGGAGTATACTACCAAATTCCGGAAACCCCTAGAACTTCAAGTACCAAGCTATACTCGAAAGGGTATAAGTGGATGAACTAATCACTCATGTATGGTAACAAGCTTGAAGGCTTCTGAAAAGAACGTGGGCAATCGCGGATCTAAGTCAGTAATATTAAATAATATTGCTGTAAAAGAGCAACGAGTATACGGTAGTTGATGTGGTAACACTTTACCACATTTAAGATGTACTCTAACGGGTTTTGAAAAAACTATCAAGTTAAAACCCCTTCTAATCTAATTATTCAAAGACGACTTTATTCTATTAAATCTAACTTGAACAATGATATAAATCAACTACCTCAACTGAATGAACCTTGATTTATATCAGGATTTGCAGATGCAGAAGGTTGTTTTCTTGTTCTAGTTCGTAAATCACCTAAAAAAATTAGGATGACAATTAGAAGCTAACTTTACAATTAATCTTCATGTTAGAGATATAGAACTCTTAAAGCTTATCCAAGCTTATTTTGGAGGAGTAGGTAGAATAGGTAAAGAAAGAAATAATTGTCGTGATTTTACAATAGGTTCTTTAGATCAAATACTTACAAAAGTAATTCCTCATTTTGATAAATATCCCTTAAAAACTCAAAAATATGCTGATTACTTATTATTTAAAGAAGTAGTTATGATGATGCAACGTGGGGAACATTTAACCATTGAAGGTTTACAAAAAATAATAAATATTAGAGCTTCTATTAATAAAGGATTAAGTCCCTTACTTAAAGAAGCCTTCCCTAATACTGTGGCTATATCAAGACCATCATTACTACTAGATAATACTAAATTACATCCTCAGTGAGTAACTGGTTTTACTTCTGGTGATGGTTGTTTCAAAGTTAGCATTAGGGAATCTAAATTATATAAAACAGGAAGTCGTGTAGTATTACTTTTTGTATTAACTCAACATATCCGAGACGAATTTTTACTAAAAAGTATGGTGGATTTCTTTGGATGTGGTCAAACTTTTAATTATAAAGATTATATAGAGTTTAGATGTCAATCATTCAAAAAGAATTATGAAAATATTTTACCTTTTTTCTATAAATATCCTATCCTTGGTGTGAAAGCACAAGACTTTGAGGATTGAGCTAAAGTAGCGAAAATAATTCAAACAAAGGTTCATTTAACTAAGGAAGGTTTAGATAAAATACGTCAAATAAAGGTAGGAATGAATAAAGGTATATATGAAAAAAATAGCTAAGACAAACCCTGGTATTATTTAATATAAATATTTAATATTAAATATTTATATTATAATTTAGATAATATGTTTATTATTGAGTACTTTGTATAAAGTCGCTCTTTTCTTTAATTTGGACGGTAAATTTAATATCCGTGGACGTATATGACGCTATTCCTACAATTGTTACTACATTTGTAGCTATTATAGCCAAAATATCTATTTTTATATTATTATTAGAAATAGTATACTTTACAAGTAATTATTTTACTGATTTTAATTGAACATTTGGTTTATTAATGAGTTCTTTATTATCATTAATAATAGGTACAGTAGTAGGTTTAACACAATTTAGAATAAAAAGATTATTGGCTTATAGTACTATAAGTCATGTAGGTTTTATATTATTAGCTTTAAGTATTACTAGTATAGAGTCTATTCAGGCTTTTGTGTTCTATTTAATGCAATATTCAATAAGTAATTTAAATGCATTTATTATATTAGTTACAATAGGATTTTCTTTCTATTTTTATGTTACTGATAATAAAGAACATAAAGAATTATTGGATAAAAATAATTCACCTGCTGAGGGGTATAGGAAACCTCTACAATATTGGGTGTTATGACCAAACTCCGGGGACCTCCTAAAGCTTCTGATACCAAGCTATATTCGAAAGGGTATAAGTGGATGAACTAATTATTTATGTATGGTAATAAGTCAGAAGATGATCGAAAGAGAAATGGAATACCGTGGATCTAAATCAGTAATATGTGAAAATTTATCTGTAAAAGAGCAACGAGTAGACGGTCATAGGTGTGTTAAATTAACACATTTAAGGTATGCTCTAATGGGTTTCGAAAGAAACTATCAAATCAAAATCCTTTCTAACCAAATAAATACATTAAGAAGATCATATGCTTCTATACCTACTAATTTATTATGTAATTTATCAAATAATCTAAACCCTTGATACTTAACAGGTTTCTCAGACGCGGAATCTAATTTTACAGTGAGAATAATTAAAAGTAATTCAGTAAAAGTAGGCTGAATAGTACAACCTGTTTTTCAAATAGGTTTACACAAAAGAGATCTTAATTTATTAGAAAAAATTAGAATATTTTGAGGTGTGGGGGAAATTTATCATAAAGAAGAATCTTGTAATTATATGGTACAATCTTTAAGAGGTTTAAATATAATAGTAAATCATTTTGAGAAATATCCTCTTTTAACTAAAAAACTTGAAGATTTTAAGTTATTTGCACAAATAGTTACCTTGGTTAATCAAAAAGAACATTTAACTATTTCTGGTTTACATAAAATTATATCTCTTAAAGCTTCTATGAATTTAGGTCTACCTGACTTATTGAAGACTGCTTTCCCTGATATTACTCCGGCTATAAGACCGAAACGTTCTGATGAAGAGTTATTAAACTCAAATATTGATCCTTATTGAATGGTAGGTTTCACAGAAGGAGAAGGGTGTTTTAGTATTAGAATCACTAAGTCGTCAACAGTAAAAACAGGATGACAAGTACAATTAAGATATAGCATAACTCAGCATTCTATTGATAAAGTATTTATGAATAGCTTAGTAAAATTTTGAGGCTGTGGTAAAGTATTCTTAAGATTTAGAGAAAATAAAGTTGATTTTCAAATCCTAAAATTAAAAGATTTATCTGATATAGTTATCCCTTTGTTTAAAAATATGCCCTTGCAAGGTGTGAAATCCTTGGATTTAGTAGATTTTGGTGAAGCAGTAGATATAATGAAAGTAAAGGGACATTTAACTAATGAAGGGTTAAATCAATTACGTAAATTAAAAGTGGGTATGAATACAGGTAGAAAATAAAAATAAATTAGAATAGAGATGCTAAAAGCTCGGTTTTAATTGTTTCATTCTATAATCTTTTGGTTCTACATCTTCCTTATCTATGTATTTATTTGTATGATAAATTTGATCGCCGTGGTACAATTAATTAGCCAGTTAAGAGGATATTTTTATGTTAATCCTATTTTAGCCTTAAGTTTAGCTATTACAATATTTTCTTTTGTAGGTGTTCCACCCTTGGTAGGATTTTTTGCTAAACAGATGGTTTTAAGTGCTGCTCTAGATAGTGGTTATGTATTTTTATCTTTAGTAGCAATATTAACTAGTGTAGTAGGTGGAGTGTATTACCTTAACGTTATAAAAGAAATTTTCTTTTATACACCTGAATATAAAATAAATTCTTTACTAAAAGATAAAAAATTATCTGGTTATATTTATAATAATAAGAATGTTTTAGTAAAAAATTTAGAATTCAAGTATAATAATATAGTTATGTCTAGTCCTATATCTATAACAATATCTAGTATAACTTTAGTGATTTTATTATTTATATTAATGAATAAAGAATGATTAAGTATGGGGACCATATTGGTCCTAATATTGTTTAATACATAATGAGCACATTGACTTTTTTTTTTATTTTTGTTTGTATTGTAGCTGTTTTATTCTTAGCAATAAATTTATTACTAGCACCAAGAAATCCTTACTCAGAAAAAATATCGGCTTTTGAGTGTGGGTTTCATTCTTACCTTCAAACTAGGTTACCGTTTGATATTTCCTTTTTTATTTATGCATTACTTTTCCTTTTATTTGACTTAGAGATTTTATTGCTTTACCCTTTTGTTGTTAGCTCTTATGTTAACAATATTTATGGGTTAATAGTTATGTTAATATTTTCTTTTGTAATTACTATAGGATTTATCTTTGAGTTAGGAAAAGGAGCGTTAAAAATATCTAATAAACAGTTAGATAATTTTACATCCTATAAAAACCCAATAACCGGGGTGGATTATATAGGGAAATTAACATCTTCACAAGATAATCCTAAGTTTTATAATTCTAAATCTTATTCTGATTTTTCGTTTTATAATCGAGAGTCCTATAATTACGGTGACCGTGACCCAAAGTAGGGTTGGTCGGGAGATGAAAAAGAATAAGCCATCTTACTTAAAAGGGTTTATTTTTTTTTATGTTTAAATTAAAAGAAGATATTAATAAAGGAGAATATTTTTCTACTAATAATTTAGAAACTATCTTTTCTTTTATTAATATAACTAAGCTTTACTTAATTAAGAAGGAATTTATTAGCAAATTTCACTTTATTATATTATCTACATTAGGAGTATTATTTGTTACATCCTTAATTATAATGATATTTATGGATTATCTATAGCATTATTATTTATAATTATAATAGCTATAGGATTTGTGTTTGAGTTAGGTAAAAGTGCATTAAAAATAAATAGTAAACAAGTAGTTACATTATTAAATCATCTGATGTAACAAAACTTGTATCTAAAGCTTCAAAGTAATAGTTCAGAAACTGAAAAGATTGAAAGACGTTTTTAGCAACTTATAAAGAATAGACAAATTTGTATATAATTATTATTATTATAGTATTTGTCTATGAATTAGGTAAAAATGTATTAATATATAGGGTAAACAAATTATAATCTTATTGAATTATCTAGTGTTATAGAATTTGTAAAGTTATATTTAATATAAAAAAGATGTAATTAAAGATTTTTAATCTAAATTTGTTTTAAACAAATGCAAAAATAATTATATATTTATGAGAGTTAATGTAATTTTTATCAAAAAATGATACAAGTAGCAAAAATAATAGGTACAGGTTTAGCTACTACTGGTTTAATCGGAGCTGGAGTTGGAATAGGTGTAGTTTTTGGTGCATTAATTTTAGGAGTAGCTAGAAATCCTTCTTTAAGATCACAGCTTTTTTCTTACGCCATTTTAGGATTTGCATTTAGTGAAGCAACAGGTTTATTTGCCTTGATCCATGGGACCTAAGGAAACCCAACTTGGTCAATAAAAGTCATCTAAAAGTGATGGCTAGTTTTATCACTATTCCCTTTTATAGTAGTAAAGCAAGATTTTCAAATTGCGAGAATATCCTAAAGACTAAGTAACCAAGTTTAGGTAGTAATACACTAAATGGCACAGGTAATGACTCGTGGTATGGTAAAATCACTTAGTATAGAAGTAATGAAAATGGATGATTTGCAGCCAAGTACCGGTGTTTAACTTATATTTTTTTAGTTATATATATCGGTATGCAGTTCAACGACTATACGGAAATCGGCTGTAACGGCTTAAGACATAGTCTAACCTAGTATGAAAGTACTAACTTCCCTAACTTATATATGGAGAAGTGTCTTATTTTATGGTTAAGAATTAAATAAATTGTATTGGGGAATACATTAGTTCTCGTAATTTAAGTTCGGAAAAGATCACCTTATACCCTATGGCGAACATTAAATATAATTAGTACTTAGAGGTAAAAGATCTTTGCTTGGATGGCATTCTTATTACTATATGTTGCATAACTAATTGTTTAATTTTAGGCGCCGAAGGCGGTGATTTGTATTTACAAGCTTCACTTTTTAACTCAGGTTTACTAAAATTAGTATTTAATAATAGTAAACCTTCTTTAAACACTTCTATGTTTAGTAAACGTTATCTTTCTTTAGGTGGAGCTGAGAAGAAAGCTCAAAATCCTAAAGAGATCACCGTTACAGATCTTAAAACTAATATAACTTCTACCTATGACTCTATATCAAAAGCAGCAGAAGGAATAGATACATCTGTAAAATCACTTACTCAATACATCAATTCATCAGAACTTGAAAAACTTCCTTACTTGGATAGATATTTTTTGGTTAGTGATAAAATTATTACTACTATTATACTTAATTTTGAAGAAATTGATAATTCTGACAAATTAAAAATCCCTAAAGCTTCTTGAAAAAGGGAGTTAGGTGATCAGTATAGAAAGCACAACTTAATAGTTAAATTCCTAAAAGATGGTAAAGAACCTAACAAAGAGTTTTTAAATGAACTCCTTTCATTTCCTGAACCTTCTTTAGTTACGGATGCTCATTTAAAATTATGTGAGGAGATTTATAGTAGCAGGGTTGTAATGCCTATACCTTTCCCTAATACAGAGCATGTTGTAACACTTAGGAATTTAGTAGGTGGTGAGAGTTATGAATCAAAGGTTAAAACTGCAGGTTGCTATATTCTGTCTGGTACTAAAAAAGTTGTTTCTCCTATTACAAAATTAGAGAGTCTGGAATGTTATTTAGGTCAAAGTTTGCATTTAGGTAATAGAGTTAAATCTCATACTAAGGGTGGTAATACTAATTCTACATGACAATTTCTCAACTCTATACGAGATAAAGGTAAATTAGAACTATGCATTGTACCAGACAATTTAATTCCTAAAGGTTTAACTAAGACCCAATTTGTAACTTTACTAGAACAATATTTAATTCTAAAGCTAAAACCTACTGTGAATAAGAAACTCTTGGCTAAACCAGGGATAGTTTGAACACCTGAGGTGATTAAAAATCACAGCGATAAGTTGTCTACTACTGTTTATGTTTATCAAAGAGAGAGTGATGATATGATACTTGTACAGGTATTTCCGACTACAAGATCTGTTGGTTTAAGTTTAGATAAAGGAAAGTCCTTCTTTTCTAACTTAATTACCAGAACAGATGGGTGATACAAGGATTTATTTTTTACTAATGTTGAATTAGAAGGTGCAGAAAGTAGATTAATGTCTATTCAAGAGTTTACCAAAGTTATAGAAAAAGCTTCAGCTGAAAGAGCAGGAACTTCTATACGTGTTATAGATGTAACTACTGGTGAAATTACTGATTATACTTCTATGAAAGCTGTAACCCGTGCATTAGGAATTGACAATAAAGGTATCAAAGACAAAGTAGAAAGTTCAAAGTTATATAAAAATAGATTTAAGTTTGAAGTAGTTGAAAGTTAACTTGTTTTAAGATTGCTTTGCTTTATATCCTACAAAGTGTAGGCGGAGTTAAGGTAGCTTACATGTTTATTAATATGTTTGTGAGGGAGGTAAGGGGGTAAAAAATAAAAAAAGAAAAGTTTGTGCTAAATCTTAAAGATAGAGAATATGCTATCTTAGGTTTTGCCTTTTCAGAAGCTACTGGATTATTTGCATTAATGATGGCTTTTTTGCTATTATATGTGGCGTAATAGTATTAGAAATATTCCTTAAGTTAAAACTATTACGCCCACGTAGTGCTAATAAACATTTGAGTCATCATATATCACGTAAGATACCTGTGAATCCCCTTACAGGTAAATTGGATATTTTAAATAGCAGTAAATTTTACGATAAAAAGAACTTTTCTAGTAAAAGGGTTATAAAAGGGGGTAATAATAAAAATTCTGGAGATAAGACTAATAGCAATAGTATAAATAATAAAGAGAAAGTTAATTTAAACACTTTATTTTCTTATCTTGATATAAGTAAGTTATATTTAATAAAAGTAGCTTGAATTAAAAAATATTCCTTTATTATATTCTCTATACTTGCTATATTGTTTTGTGCATCCTTATATATAGTTGTATTTAAAGATGAAGTTAATTTGTTTGTTTACTACTCTACTTGGTCTATCATACCTGGCTTATGTATGGTTTATTTAATGTATAAAGATAGAAATTATTGTATTAAATTATCTGTTAATAGTATGCATTTGATAAGTAACTTAGCATTGCTTAGTTTAATTTTAGCTTCAGTTATTTATATTGTAGCTAATCTCTTAATTTCTGATCTTTATTTACTGTCCTTTAGTGAATCCTTTGATTTATCAAGAAAGATTTTCGGGATTTGATTAATCTTGAAAATAACAGTTTCGACTATAGAAAAGGTTTATTCACTTAGAAATGAATGTAATAAATTTTATGAAGCATTATTTTCAATATTATTATCTTTAATGGTTTTAGCTTTTTTTTATCAAGTAATATTTGTTATATTCGGTGCTGTATTTCTTGTATTCGAAGATATAAAATTAATTAAATTTAAATGTGAATTAAAATATAAAAATAATTCAGAAGTTAAACATGAATTAATCATTGTAGATAAATCGCTTGATCACCAATTAAAAAAGGATTCAAATTCTAAATCTGAATTAATAACTAAAGATAAATCTCTTAATCATCATTTTAAGAAGGATTATCCCACAGTTGTCAAAGCAAAAGGTCATTACCTTTTTACTAAAGATGGTAATAAGGTTTTTGATGCAGCTTCAGGTGCAGGTGTGGCAAGTCTCGGATACAGCAATTTAGAAATAATCGCGGCCATAGCTCAAAAATATTGGACCTTCATATTTGGCATCTTCGTTTTGAAAAGATTATGATGTATTAAGATTACAGGATTTTCTTGTGAATAGCACAAAGGGTGCATTGAACAAAGTCTATTTGACAGGGTCAGGTTCAGATGCTACCGAAGCAGCGGTAAAACTAGCTCGTCAATTTTACTACGATCAAGATCCGGAAAGTCCACGTAAAGTTATCCTAGCACGTTCACAGAGTTATCACGGAGGTACTATAACTGCTTTAAACTTATCAGATATGGAAATTAGACAAGCACCATATAAAGCGATTTTCGCGGATATTGTTCAATACGTTTCTTCATGTTTTCCTTATCGTCAACAATTTTATGGTGAGTCTGATTTAGACTTCGTGGCTAGAAAGGCCGCTGAATTAGATACCAAATTCATAGAGATAGGGCCTGATAAAGTTATGGCCTTTATTCTTGAGCCTGTTAGTGGGGCTGCACTTGGGTGTGTTACAGATGTCCCTGGTTATCTCACAGCGATGAAAGAGGTTTGCCATAAACATGGTGCTCTTTTAATATTTGATGAGGTAATGTGCGGAATGGGTAGAACCGGTTTTCTCTATGCATGTCAAATGGAAGGAGTTTGACCCGATATTTTAATAATAGGTAAGGGCTTAGCAGCTGGATATTTTCCCCTTGCGGCGATCTTGGTTGCTCCGGAAGTTTGGGGGTCTTTAAAAACTGAGCAGTTTATTCATGGACTTACCTTTGATGCTATACCTGTTGGAGCGGTTGCTGCCCTTAAGGTTCAGGAAATTATTATAGATAATAATCTGCTAAATAATGTAAAAAAACAGGGTGACTATCTAGGTAAACAATTAGAAACTAAATTGAGTGGCCATCCAAATATTGGAGACATTCGGGGACGGGGTCTTTTTTGGGGTCTGGAATTTGTTAGAGATGCAGAAACTAAGGAACCATTCGACTCAAAATTTAGGATTTCTCAGCGAATTGTTGACTTAGCCAAGTCGCCTGAATTTAATATGACATTTTATCCTGGGACTGGTACCGTAGATGGGGTTAATGGGGACCACATCATTATTGCACCTCCATTTACCGTTACAGAGCAAGATATAGACCATATAGTAGAGGTAATCACAGCTGTGGTTGATATAATTTTTAAAGAAATTAACAAATAAATGGCGGATATATAAGTTTTTTTTTTTGGTTTTTATATATAAAAATATTTCATATATAGGTAGACTACGTAATTATTCGTGAGTAATCAGCAGTGTTTACTGTTTATTTAGCTCAAAAATATATAATTAGTAGGGTGGAGACGGGGTAAAAAACCAAAAATTTTATATCAAAATTTATTTTGATTAGTCTTTATTATTTATAAATAACCTTCTAGTAGTAATAAATATTTCATATATTTTATCTTTAACTCTATATTTTATATATGGTGTATTATATGTACAAAAATTTTTTTTATAGAGATATTTCATACTAATATTATATTATGTTATTTTTCAATGATTTATATAAAATAAATTTTGATGTGCCAACTCCTTGAGGAATATATTTTCAAGATAGTGCTACTCCACAGATGGAGGGATTAGTTGAATTACATGATAATATTATGTATTATCTAGTTATAATCTTATTTTCTGTAGCATGAATAATGTTATCTATAGTAAGAAATTACGTTGAAACTAAATCACCTATTTCTCATAAATATTTAAATCATGGTAAAGATGTGCCTTATCAAAAGTGTTTTAAGTTTAATAATTTAAAGAGTCTAAATTATATACGTTTTTACAGTACAACACCTTCTTCACAAGTTAATAGCATAAAGTTTTACGAAGATGCTTATTCTATGAAGAAATCAATTATAGAGGACAATAAAAACAAATCTGGTATTTACAAATGGACCAATAAATTAACAAATGATGTATACATTGGGCAATCAGTGGATTTATCCAAAAGATTTATAAGATATTTTAATCTTAGTTATTTAAAGAATAGAAATACTCTTGTAATAAGTAGAGCTTTAATTAAATACGGATATTCTAATTTTTCATTAGATATTTTAGAATATTGTGATATAGCTAATCTAACCGAGAGAGAACAATATTATTTTGATAAATTAAATCCTAAGTACAATACTTTAAAAATAGGAGGTAGTTCTTCAGGTCATATACATTCTGAAGAAACTAAAACAAAAATTAGTCAATCTTTAAAGGGGGTTTATGTTCAAGAAAAATCTGCTTTATATGGTCGTACTCACACTGAAGAAACTAAAGCATTGATGGCTTTAAAAAAATCAAATGAGAATAACCCTTTATATAATAAAACTCATAGTGATGAAACTAAGGAATTAATGAGACAGAAAGCTTTAGGTAGAAAACACTCTGAAGAAACTCTATTAAAAATGAGTACTAGTAGAGGTTATCTTGTTTATATACATGAAAAATGTGATTCAGAAGGGTTTAAATTAATCGGTAGTTTTGTTTCAATAAGAAGAGCTGCAAAGTTTTTAGAAATTAGTAGCAATACTGTAAGACTGTATATAAACTCAGGTAAAATATTTAAAGACAGATATAAATTTACTGGAGGGACTCCAAAATAAACTTAAAAAAACTCTGAAAAAATTCCACTGTATGCTGGAAACTCCTAAAGTTTTTAGGTACAATAAAAATTAATAAATATATAAATTTTATCTGTGATAACCCTAAAATATGTACAATGGACAATCAGCAGGAAACTTAAAGGTGTTAAATGCCTTAACAGGATCCTTAGAGACTATACGTGGAAACCATACGTGGTAATATATAGTCCAATTAAGTATGAAAGTACTTATTTTTCGACATTAATAGAATTAATATGAACTATAACACCTCTCCTTCGGCGTAGGTTGCCGTATTTAAGCGGGGAAAGACTGCCAAATTCCGGGGATCTCCTAAAGCTTCTGGTACCAAGCCTCTTGTGAAAATGAGTTGGTGGCTGAATTAATTGTTCAGGTATGGTAACAAGCCAGATGATTTTCGAAAGATTAATGGATTACCGCGGATCTAAGTCAGCAATATGTGAAAGTATTACTGTAAAAGAGCAACGAGTGGATGGTAGTCAACACATTTCTTTAACTAAATTTAAGATAATGTGTTTAAGGTGCACTCTAATGGGTTTCGAAAGAAATTATCAAGCCAAAAACCTTTCTAAGCAAATATTACAAATTAGACAACTTTCTTCTAGCAGATCGCTAGCTATTTTTTCACATACTCTTACTCTTCAATCACCTGACGCCAATCTTCCTAAACTTTTTTCATCTCTTAAGCCGTGATTTGTAACTGGATTTGTAGACGCTGAAGGGTCTTTCACGGTTAGTGTTTTAAAAAGTTCTAGTGTTCGTACTGGTTGACAGGTGGGAGCTAGATTTCAATTAACTTTACATTTAAAGGATTTATCTTTATTGAGAGAAATTCAAGCCTTTTTCGGAGGAGTGGGTAAAATAGTCTTATCTAAAGATAATTGTACTTTTAGAGTAGATTCTCTAAAAGATATTTTAAAGGTAATAATCCCACACTTTAATATATATCTCCCAGTTACTCAAAAGTTAGGAGATTATCTTCTTTTTAGGGATATTGTAATAATGATGAGTAATAAAGAGCATATAACACTGGAAGGTTTAAATAAAATTATCTCTATTAAAGCTTCTTTAAATCACGGCTTATCTAAGGAATTAAGAGTAGCTTTCCATAATGTTAAATCCGTATTAAGACCTTTAGCCATAGACCAAGTAATTCCTCACCCTGATTGAATGGCAGGTTTTGTTTCCGGGGATGGTAGTTTCTATCTTACTATTAGAAAATCCCACGAACTAAAAGTTGGATATAGAGCAGAGGTAGGATTTCAAATTACTCAACATTCTCGTGATCAGGTTTTTATGGAAAGTTTTATTTCTTATTTTAATTGTGGTAAAATAAAAAAGGACACTAGACATTCAGTTTTATATTTTACAGTTAGTAATTTTACGCATCTTATTGAAAGAATTATTCCTTTCTTTCAAGAGCATAAAGTACTAGGTGTTAAGTTTCTAGATTATGAGGATTGATGTAAGGCAGCTGAGATAATAAAAACGAAAGCTCATCTTACTACGGAAGGTATAAATGAGCTTCGTAAACTTCAGGACGGTATGAATAGTAAGAGATAGTAGAATGTATAATTTTGTAGGATAAATTTGGTCGCAATGGCAGTTATATTAATATTAATAGCATTCCCTTCATTTAAATTATTATATTTAATGGATGAAGTTAATGATTCTTCAATGTCAGTTTTAGCCGAGGGTCATCAATGATATTGAAGCTATCAGTACCCAGATTTTTTAAATTTAGAAGATGAGTTTATAGAATTTGATTCATATTTAGTACCAGAATCTGATTTAGAAGACGGAGCTTTAAGAATGTTGGAAGTTGATAATAGAGTTATCCTTCCAGAATTAACACATGTAAGATTTATAATTACTTCAGGTGATGTTATACATAAAAGGGATATTAGGGTAGGCCCTTGAGTGTGAAAGAGCCAAACTCCGGGGAAACCTTAAAGCTTTAGTAACCAAAGTGTAGAGGAAACTTTACAACTGGCCCCGTTAATGACCGGGGGTATGGTAACATCACTAAAGATGAAAGATTTATTTTATTTCTTAAATAGGTAATCGCGGATCTAAGTCAGTAGTAGTTTATTTAAATTATACTGTAAAAGAGCAACGAGTAGACGGTTCTTTAGTTATTTTTGTTTATATTAATAACTATAAGGTGTACTCTAGTCGCCGGGAAACCGGTTCTTAAGCGAAAATAAAGTAACTTAAGATTAAAGCTACCACAAATTAGTTTGTCTTATAAAAATATAGGTTTTACTTCTTATTCAGACTGTTAAGTTTCCCTGAATTAGTGAATCTTTTTTCAACTAAGAAAGAGGAATTCTTAAAAATTACCTCTAGATCTAAATTTAGTAAACCTGTTATAGTTAAAGGGGAAAACGAAGAAGAAACTCAAGAGTTTTCTAGTATAACTGCAGCAGTAAACTTTTTGAAGAATAAAGATATTCAAGTAAATAGAGACCAAATTACTAAATGATTGAATACAGGTAAGCCTTATAAAGGTTATATTTTCTCAAGAGCATAGTTATATCCCTCCTCTTTTTTATTCCGTATTTTGTAGTTCCACTGTATAAGTAAAAACCATTAAGAATATATAAATGTATTAAGATATTCTTTAAAAGAATTACCGTAGCTCATATTTGTAAGCTAAAGTGTGTATATTTTAAAGAAAAAATGGATTAATTTGGGGTTCGTCTTTTGCAGCACCTGCTTTAGGAATTAAATGCGATGCTTACCCTGGGCGTTTAAATCAGGTGTCAGTTTTTATTAATAGAGAAGGTGTTTATTACGGCCAGTGTTCGGAGATTTGCGGTATTTTACACTCAAGCATGCCGATTGTGATTGAGTCAGTTTCGTTGGAAAAGTTTTTAACATGACTAGAGGAACAGTAAAGAAAACAAATCATATGTTAAATTTTTTTACTCCAAATCAAAGTTCTAGGTTAATTTTTTTTACTCCAAACCAAAGGCCTAGGTTAATTTTTTTTACTCCAAACCAAAGGCCTAGGTTTAATTTAGGTCCTTTAAATATTAATAGTGTATTTTTATCTTTTTCTTTTTATTTTTTTTTTTTATTAGGTTTTTACTTAACTATAGATTTCTGGTTAAATCTTTATAATAGTAATATTTCATGTTCAAATTTAGAACATATTAAGTTTTATCAGATGTATTTATTTATTATAATTATAGATTCTATTATAATTATAGTAGGTTTTTATATATATTACCAAAATAATATAACTAAAAATATACAAAATTTATTAAAAAAAAGTATGTTAATAGTATTAACATCAATTGCAATATTAGTAGGGTCAATTATAGATTACTATTTAACTGGTTTAATTTTATTAGATCCAAAAATAACTTTTTTTGGAATCCTTGAAGTTATTCTTTATAAATTAGATTGAAAAGATAATATAAATATAGTTATAAATGGAAAATATATTTTTAGATTTTTAGGTGGTTTAGCTGTTTGTTTTTCTTTAATTATTTACAGAGAAAATATAAAAAATTTATTTAATACTATATACCCACCTATAGTTTTAATAAAAATTGGTTTTTATTATTGTAATAAAAGGGATAATAGTTATTTTTGTAATCTAATATCAAATATAAATAAAAAATATTTAGGTCTTAAGAAAAAAACATCAGAGGGTTGGGATAAAATAAATCCAGATGATATTAGGAAGGATTTATACTCATCAAGTAATAATGGGCGTCTTTATAAATTTAGAAAAATAAAAGGATATTTAAGTAGAAGTATCTTATTTTATCTAATAAAAAAAACACATTGAATTATTGGATTGTTTTTATTTTTAAATAGGACTCCTAATCTTAATTTTCATTTAAATGAGTATGCAAATAATGAGGTGTTTTGGTTTGATAAATTATCTATTTTAGATATAATGGAATTTATTTTTATTATATGTACAATTTATAAAATCTTCGAAATAATACTAGATTTATGGGTTATTTCTGATAAAAAAACCTCTGTGTTTAATCCAAACTATCCTATTTTTTACCCAGGTTTATCTAGAAATCAAAAAATTTATTTCCATTTAGGTGTATTTTTGTCTGGTTTATTAGCTCTGTTAGGAGCATTAAGTAAACTAATCTTTATTTATTTAATACTTTGTCAAATAAACTTAATCTCACCATATATAATATCACATTCAATTTTTGAATATATCGCTTATATATTGGATAATATTTTTAAATTATACGAGTCTGAGGTTGAGGTTGAACAAAACCCATTTTCTTCTTTTAAATTACTTTTTGGTTTTACTTTTTTTTTTATTATAATACCGTCTATACTTATTAAGTCATAGTATGGTCAGTAGGTTTGGTTACTTATGACCTTATTTAATTAAAATAAATAAAAAAATATGCATTAGTTTAAGAGGTAAAACAATAATTAATAAAAGTTCGAGTCTTTTATGTATATTGGATTTTATATTGGATTTTACCTTATTTATGTTTTGTAACTTAAAATTTATAGTAGGACCTTTACATTCCAAGAATCATTTTTTAATTTGAGCTTATGCTATAATAGTTGGAATCTGTATTCTAGATAAAGTGTATCACCCATAAAAATAGATTAAATTTCTGAATTTATATATAATAATTTAATAAATCTTTTAGGTTTAGGTGGAATCACTAAAGAAGAATTTAGGATTAAAGTAGAAATTTTTAATAAAAAAAAACTGTTTGGGTTAATTAAATTTATCTGTGGAGAAAATGGATATATTCTTATCTATCTAGTAAATTATACATTTGAATTAGGTTGAAATCACATAATTGTTAAACATTTACAAAAGGTTTTATATTGTTATAAACCCTAAAAAAAAATAAGATACATTAGTTTAATTGGTAAAATAATTGATAAAAACAATAGTTAAAAGTTCAAGTCTTTTATGTATCAGCGGTAGTTAATGTTTATATTTTCTATCGTACCCTTTCATCTCAAATCTTTGAGGTGGGAAAACGCTTTTAAACAACGAATTTATTTTTTTTGCAAACGCAGTCAATACAAACACATCATACTAACACATCTTACTTATACATCTTACCTGCACATCATACTAACACATCTTACAAACGCATTACCCTCCATTATGGCTTCTTTAGCTAAAACAAGTGAAAAATTTTCGGAGGGGGTTGACTTTCATTATAGTATTAACCAAACCCCTCCCGAAGTTGAGCGAGCAAAGGGAAATTACCTTTTTACAAAAGAGGGTAACAAGATATTTGACGGGTGTTCAGGTGCTGCTGTTTCTTGTATTGGTCATGGGAATAAGAGAGTGATCAAAGCAATACACAAGCAACTTAAAACCGGAGCTACCTATCTCCCGTCTGCTATTTGGTCCAGCAAAGTTGTCAAGAACTTGCGCAAGGAACTCATTCGAGGTACGGATGAGAAATTGGTCGGAGTCTACTTGGCTTCGTCAGGTTCCGAAGCGACAGAGACTACCATGAAGCTGGCTCGCCAATATTTCTGGGAACAGGGCCAGAAAACTCGTGTAAATTTCATTGCTCGAGAACGCTCCTACCATGGCAACACCCTCGCTGCCTTAGGTCTATCAGAATTTAAGGTCCGGCAAGAACCTTACATTCCCTTACTCCCAGAATATGTCCATCGCATTTCCTCCTGTTATCAATATCGTCAACAAAGGGATGGCGAATTGGACCAGGAGTTTGTGGATAGAAAAGTCCAGGAACTTAAAGATAAGTTCCAGGAGTTAGGTCCAGATACCGTGATAGCTTTCGTGGCAGAACCAGTGGTTGGTGCTGCACTAGGGTGTGTACCACCTCCTCGAGGCTATTTGAAAGCCATGAAGGAGGTTTGCGACCAAAACGGAGCACTCTTCATCCTCGATGAAGTTATGTGCGGAATGGGCAGGACTGGCATTCTGCATGCGTGGCAGGCAGAAGATGCTCTTCCTGATCTTCAAATGATAGGAAAAGGATTAGGTGCAGGATATGAACCTTTATCTGGGATCCTTATATCAAAAAAGGTCGCAGACGTTTTGATAGAAAAGGGTAAAGATTTCATCCACGGCTTGACCTTTCAAGCTATGCCTGTGCAAGCTGCTGCAGCCTTAGAGGTTCAAAGAATCATTAGGGAAGAAAACCTACTAAATAATGTCTCCAAACGAGGTATGGAATTAGAACAGCTTTTGAAAGCTGCTTTAGGCAATCATCCACATGTTGGAGACATCCGGGGACGAGGTCTTTTCTGGGGTATAGAGTTTGTTAAAGACAAACAGACCAAAGAACCCTTCGAATCGCAAGAAAACCATGCATATGCTATTCAGAAATTGGCCTTGTCTGACTATAATTTTTTAGTTTATGCTAGCATGGGATGCAGTGATGGCATAAATGGGGATGTGATCATTATTGCACCTCCATTAAATGTCAGTGAGAAAGATGTGAAGTATATAGCTAAGACGGTAGAGGCGGTGGTTAACCAACATTTTGCTGAATCAGGGGAAAAAAAAAAAAGTAAAAAAGAGAAAAAAATGAAAAAATTTCTTAGATCTGCTTTCTCTCTTTCTTTTTAGCGTTGTTTTATAATTTTCACCTCGTTACTTTAAACGAATATTACACTTTGTATTTTTCTTTATGTATTGGCTGTGCTTGCAGAAAATTAATTAAATAAAAAAAAAAGTTAAGTTTTTTTTTTTATTGTTTGAATATTGACGTTACATAATTTTTATGTAAACTGTTAGGCGTTATGCTTTTGTTTTTTTAGCTCAAAAAAAAAAATAAATCATTGATTAAACAATACTTTGCCTTTTTTTAAATAGAGGTGATGGTTCTAGATTCTAGAGCTGCTTGAGCACGAGCTTATTGTTTACCGAGATTACAATGATAAGGTGTATTAATTTAAAGGTAGAATATAGTAGTACGGTTACTATTGTATAAGTTCGAGTCTTATATACACTTGTTTAATATTTATATAATAACTATAAAAATATTATTATATTAATTTAATATACTATAAACTAAAATTATGAATAATATGGATAAATTATCATATATTTATAAAAATGTAGTAAAATTATATACAATGTGAGTTTAATTAATAAACCTTTAATTTAGGTTATATATATAAAGTATAAAATTAAAGATTATAAAAAAAAATATAAAAAGCGATAGTAAGCAAATCAACAATTTTTATATTTTTTTTATATTTAAAATAAAGATAATTATATATGTGTTAAGTATCTCTTAAGTTATATAACATATATATTATAGTGACATATATTTAGAAGATAATATATCAAAAACTACTTAGACGTGTAATTATGTGAAGGATATCTATTGTATTCTGAAAATCCTATATGATGTTTATGAAGATTCATTTATTGGTAATTATTATAAATAGGTTAAAGATTTAATAGAGGTTGTGTTGTTTTTTTTTTTGCATGTCCAAAATTTAAAGATAGTTACTCTACAGCTAAAATAGTAGCTTTAGAATGATAAGCAAGGAGGTTTTATTAATATAATAAAATTTATTGTTATTTAAAGGATGTTAGTTTAATGGAAAACCCTGGTATTATAGCTACTAAAATATAAGTTCGAGTCTTATACATCTTGGCTTGTTTTATTTTTTTAATAATAATTAAATAACAAGTATTGTGATAAATTTATCACAATTTTTATTATTACAATAATTTAATTTTTTATAAATATACAATGAATATTACACTAATACTTTTTTTAATAGGGATTCTAGGATTCGTATTAAATAGAAAAAATATTATATTGATGCTAATCTCTATTGAGATTATGTTATTGTCTATAACATTTTTAATATTGGTAAGTTCACTTAACATTGATGATATAATTGGCCAAACATATGCTATATATATTATAGCAGTAGCAGGTGCAGAATCTGCTATAGGTTTGGGTATTCTAGTAGCTTTCTATAGATTAAGAGGAAGTATAGCAATAGAATATAAATAATGTATTTAGTAATAATAATTTTACCTTTATTAGGGTCTATAGTTTCTGGCTTTTTTGGTAGAAAAGTTGGAGTTAGCGGAGCACAGTTCATTACATGTTTTAGTGTAATAGTCACTACAATACTAGCAGTAATAGCCTTTTTTGAAGTAGGGTTTAATAATATCCCTGTTTCAATTGAATTATTTAGATGAATAGATAGTGAATGATTTAATATTTTATGAGGTTTTGAATTTGATAGTTTAACAGTGTCCATGTTAATACCTGTGTTAATTATAAGTTCTTTAGTTCATATTTACTCAATTTCGTACATGAGCAACGATCCTCACGTACAACGTTTCTTTAGTTATTTAAGCTTATTCACTTTTATGATGATTATATTGGTTACAGCTAATAATTATCTATTAATGTTTGTAGGATGAGAAGGTGTAGGAGTTTGTTCATATCTTTTAGTAAGTTTTTGATTTACTAGAATTGCAGCAAATCAAAGTTCTATATCTGCATTTTTAACTAATAGAGTGGGTGATTGCTTTTTAACTATAGGTATGTTTGCTATTTTATGATCTTTAGGTAAGAAAAAAAATTCTAAAGTTTTTAGAACATCGAAAAATAAAAATATTAAATTTTCTTTATTATATAATTATAAAACAGAAACTTTACGTAAAACTTCTCAATTTAATTCTATATCTTACGGGCAAGTAAGAAAATATTCTTCTTTTGGGCCCTATTTAGCGGGATTGATAGAAGGAGATGGACACATAGCTGTACAAGATAAAAATACAGAAAAAAAAGTAATACATAGACCTAAAATAATTATTGCTTTTAATATACATGATAAAGCTTTAGCTGATAAATTATCTATGGATTTAAAAGTAGGGAAAGTTATTAATAAACCTAAAGAAGGTCATGTAATACTACAAATTTTATCTAAAGAAGAAGTTTTGAAAATAATTCATTTAATTAATGGTTATATGCGAACACCTAAAATAGAAGCTTTACATAGAGCTATTTATTGAATAAATGTAAAAGATAATAGTTCTATACCTTGCTTAGGTTTAGATAAATCTCCTTTAGATAGTAATGGTTGATTAGCAGGGTTTACAGACTCCGACGGGTGTTTTAGTATAACTGTTTACGATCGTAAGAAAAATGGTGTATTTTTAAGAACTAGTGTTCAAACTTTTTTCCGTATAGAAGTAAAACAGAATTATTCTAGAGAGGTTACTCTTGAACAAGGGGGATCTAGTTTTTTTTTTATTATGAGTGAAATTGCTGCTTTTTTTACAGTGAATTTGTACACTAGAACTCGAAAAACTAAGGATAAAGTGTTTTATGCTTTTGTTGCGATAGCTCATAATTCAAGAAGTCATGAAATAGTTCGTAAATATTTTGAAAAGTTTCCTTTATACTCTTCTAAGTATTTAGCTTATAAGGACTGATGTCTTGTTCAAGATCTTCATAGAGGAAATCTAAGTAAAGATAATCTGGAAAAAATAAAACATATAAAAAATCAATTTAATAGTAAACGAAAAGTATTTGATTTTTCGCATCTTAATTCTTTACAAATTAAATAAATTGCCGTGGGAGATATTAATATCTCTCTTATTATATAACCATATGCGGGAAACTCCTAAAGTCTTTTTATAGATTATTGTGGAAACTTATATAAATAGGATGTACACAAAACTTAAAAATTAAAAAGAATAGAACTATGTGACAATGGATAATCCGCAGGAAACAGATAATAAAAAATTATTAAAAGGTTCCTCAGAGACTACACGTTATACCCCTTATTTTACGATAATATATAATAATATATTAGCTTTAAGGGTGAAGATATAGTCCAAGTTATAGCTGAAAGGTTATATGTTTCTTGAATTTAGATTATGCAACAGTTTTTTCTTTGGCGCCATACATTAATGAAAATATTATAACTGTTATAGGAATATGTTTATTAATAGGTGCTATGGCCAAAAGTGTGCGCTGATGTGCTTTATTTCGAAATGGAGACAAAGTCTCTAAACATTGACCAATTATGTTTCTGACTACGAAGTTAGATGGAGGGGAAAACCTAACATTGAACATAGCATCTTCGTATAATGGAGAGATTAAACCCAATCAGGATGGTTGAGTGGCTCTTCTAGTCAATACTTCTAAGGTTAAAACTATACTGTTTGAAGTCTATCTACCAGGTGTCTTAAGCCATGGACTTCGACTCGCCTGAGACAGGTCGAATGTGGCAAATCCTTATCTTGAACTTTTGGATAGGATTATGGTCTGCTCACAACCGAATTGCATAAACAATTTAAAGGTAGAGAGTGGACAACCTAAGGGAGTTAATATTCGAAATTTAAGAACTTCAGGATTGCCTAAGGTCAGAAATGGCTATGGCTACAGAGGAACTGAAGTACCCGTTAGTTTTATTAATTTATACAACTCTATGAAAATAGGGTGAAGGGGAAGAGTTCCAGGTCTTAATCTTAGAATGTTATCCACTAGTGCTGGGAGTCCAGTACAGATAAAATCTAACACTAATGCGAAACTTCTAAAACTAGCTGAACACTGTAAAAAACACCCGAACGATGTAGTTAGTATGGATAAGATATACAGATTAATGTATGATCCTAACTTATATAAATTAGCGTATAATACGCTAAAAAGTAATTCCAGTAATAGGACTCCAGGTATAAACCCTACTACTTTAAATGGAATATCCGTTAAAGCTATATATGATATAATCTTAAAACTTCAAAATGGTACCTTTATATTTCCCCCGGGTAGAAGAGTTGAAATCCCTAAAGCCAATGGCGGAACGAGATTTCTAACTATTACTTCTACAAGAGATAAATTAGTGCAAGAAGTGATAAGAATGATTCTTGAACTTATTTTTGAACCTACCTTATCAAAATTTAGTCATGGTTTTAGAACAGAAAAAAGTTGCAACACTGCTCTTAGAGAAATCAAGATGACGTTTGGCGTAGCTACTTGATACATTGAAGGAGATATTTCTAAATGTTTTAACTCTTTCAACCACGAAATCTTAATGAATATAATTGAGAATAAGATTCTAGATAGAAGGTTCACTGATTTGATTCGAAAAGCTTTGAATGCAGGGTACTTCAAATTCGAAGTAGACAAAGATTCAATAATTGGTACTACTCAAGGTTCTATAATAAGCCCTATTCTAAGTAATATTTATTTAAATAAATTAGATAGATATATAGAGTTTTTAAAATCAGACTTTGACACTGGTGTAGAACCCAAGTTAAGTTCTGAATATTATTCCATGGATCCAAGTTTCAAAAAATTGGTATACACTAGGTATGCTAATAATTGAATCCTAGGAATAAGGGGTTCTAAAAAAGATTGTTTAATGCTATTAGAAAAAATTGGAACTTTCTTGAAGGATAAATTAGAGTTGGATTTAAGTTCGGATAAGATTCTTGTTACTAATGCGAAGGAAGGTAAAGCTCTTTTCTTAGGAATGAAAATTGTTAGACCAAAGTTAGAAAAAAAAAGCCCATTTGGCTATAATAAGATAAATAGTACGAAGATTAGACTAGAAGCTCCTAAACGGAAAATATTAGGTAAACTGTATAAAGAAAGATTTATTAAAAAAGGGAAGATTGCACCTAAGTTTACCTGACTAGGTTACAATAAAGATACTATAATAACCTTATACAATTCAGTATATAGAAAATATATCCATTATTATAGTTTTACTCATAATTTTTCTAGCTTCTCTTCCTTACTCCACTTTATATTTAAATCTTCTTGTGCCAAATTACTTGCAGCCAAGTTTAATCTAAAAACTCAAAGGCAAGTATTAGCTAAATTAGGTAAGGATTTAAAAGGGGTGGACAGGATAGGATTTGTAAGAAAAAAAGAAAGTATAAACCTTAAATCGTATATAGATATTAATAAATTGAGTTTAGCATTAATTATCTTATATATTCTTTTTACTTTTCCAGCCTTAATTATATTTATTTCTATTTTTTTTAAGGAAATATTCAATAATTGAAACAAAATAAAGAATTTAGGTTTAATATTAAGAGAAAAATATACCCATCCTAGAATAATATTTATAAATTGTATTTATCTATTTGTCTCAGGATTTATATTATATGGATTAGAAAATATTATTTTGGATATATTACTATTTATCCCGCTTTTTTCAATGATTATCATTACAGATGTACCTTATCTACTATATCTAATAATAGCAAAATTTGAAGATGTAATCTTCAAATTTAAACAAAATAAAGTGGCTTTTTTATTAGATTTCTTATTAAAGTGAATAGTTCTTATTATAGTACGATTTGGTCTTATTAATCTCTGTTTTTTTCTTAATCCGTTCCTATCTAATAATATTATTGACTTTAAATTTTTAGCTAGTAAGATATTAAGTATAACACCACTTAATATTTTATTCCCTATTTTCATTGAAACTCATGGTATTAAATTATGATATGCTTTTGATATAACTAAAGTATTACAATCATTGAATTTGAAGTTAAGTAATTATCCTTTACTTAAATTAGTGATGGATAATATTTTAGTATCATTAGGAGAGGTTTGGTGATTGGAATATAATATACAATCTGAAATAAATATTATAAATAATATTATCAGTAGTACAAAGAGTGAGTTTATTATAAATGAACCTAACACTACTACTGAAATAATGGTTATAGATAAAACCAAGGTTATAAAGAAAGTAGTGCCTAGAAGTTTAAGTAAGATGTTACTAGATTGAAGGGATGATAAATTAAATAATTTATCTAATTATTATAAATTTTGGATTAAATATAAATATGTATACGGAAAAAACATGCATACTATAAAACTTAATCTTCTTCTAAAGTCTAGTATACCAAAACCTTCCGTTATGGATTTTGCAGAGTGACCTAAGCATAAAAAAGCTTCGGTTATGGATATGATAAGCTTAGATGTATTTGAACCTTTAACCCAAAAAAATTTAGTAAAAATTGCTTCATTAACAGAGTTGTCCGACATAGTCGCACCAACTGATAATGAGGTTATTGTGTTAACAGCAAACCATCCTACATCTGAAAATGTAGATAAAGGTAAAAGTAAAGCTTCAATAACTCAAGATCTTCAAGAAATAAGCTCTGCATCTTCCTCAGATGCTGAAATAGAAGAGACTATCCATGAATCTCGCCTAACTTATTTTAATAGTCAGAGAGTAGGAGAGTCTAGTAGTCAAGGGGGTAGAGGTGAATATGGTTTAAGTGGTATTCATAACGGAAATACTCAGATAGAGGTAATAAATCCTTGCAATATTCCATTACCCATTGAGACTCTGGATGAGCATACTGAATTATTATACCCTGGAGAACCTAGATTTCTTAAGGAGGCTTATAGTGATGAATCTAGCGATCTTACTAGTAGCTCAGGGAGTATTAGTTCTTTATTTGACAAGATAAATAGTAAAAGTAGCTCAGGTAAACTTACTATAGAAAAACTAGAAAAGCTACATTATAAATATCGAAGAGCTACGTTTACAGATCCGATAACTTCTCATCTTGAGTGCTTAATAGGGGGATTAGCTAATAACACGGAGTATTCAGATATTGCGCATAAATACCTTCACTCTGTTTCTACCTTAGAAGACCTTATTGAAATGGAAGAAGCTCTAACGAGGGATATAGATATAGCTTCTGGTTTGGTTTTAGAACAAATAAGAAATGATGCTGTGCTAGAGCCTCTGGAACAGTCTGTGAGAGATGAATACTTATCCATTATGTCCTCTTCAACATCACTACTTTTAGGTGAACGGGATGAACTGTTTAGAGATATGTCGATAGGGGATTATGCTCAACTTATGACTAGAAGGGAAGGAGCTATATCTGCTTGAAGAAGGTCTATCGTTAACGAAACAGCTGTGGGGGTTTGAACCAAATTAACTTGACGAAGTTATGCATTAGCTAATCCTGGTTTAGGTTTAGATTCAGGTGCTCCAACTGAATACTTAGGATCTGAATATGACTCTGACTCTGACTCTGACTTAAAGTCAGAGTCAAACTCATAAAAAAAAACCAAAGTTTGGTTTTTCATATTTAATCGAGAAAGTGTAAATTTACAGTGTAATCAATAGTATATTAGGATTGGAGAGCCGTATGATAGGAAACTATCCCGTACGGTTCGGGAAAGGGTGCGTATACTAGTAATAAGTATACGTATCTAGTTCATTCTCAAGTTGGTCTTCATGTATGATTACCTATGGCGATGGAGGGTCCTACTCCAGTTTCTGCTTTAATACATGCAGCTACTATGGTAACTGCCGGGGTATATTTATTAATACGTTCATCTCCTTTAATCGAATACAGTTCTACTATTTTATTGCTATGTTTGTGATTAGGTGCTATTACTACTGTTTTTAGTTCTCTTATTGGATTATTTCAACAAGATATTAAAAAAGTTATAGCTTATTCTACTATGAGTCAATTAGGTATGATGGTTATAGCAATAGGTTTATCTTCTTATAATGTAGCTTTATTTCATTTAGTAAATCATGCTTTCTATAAAGGATTATTATTTTTAGGTGCTGGTGCTGTTATTCATGCAGTAGGAGATAACCAGGATTTCAGAAAATATGGAGGGTTAATTTCATTTTTACCTTTAACATATTCTGTTATATTAATAGCAAGTCTTAGTTTAGTTGCTTTCCCTTTTATGACAGGATTTTACAGTAAAGATTTTATATTAGAATCTGCTTTTGGTCAATATTATTTTAGTAGTATAGCTGTATATGTAATAGCAGTAATAGGTGCAATATTTACTACTTTGTACAGTATTAAGGTTTTATATTTAACTTTCTTGAGCCCCGCTTTGGGACCTAGAGTTTATTACAATAATGCTCACGAAGGGGACTTCTTTCTTACTTTACCTTTAGTAGTATTAGCTATATTCTCTATTTTCTTTGGTTACTTAACTAAAGATATTTTCTTAGGGTTGGGTGCTGGATTCTTTTCAGATAACTCTATTTTTATTCACCCTAATCATGAAATAATGATTGAAACAGAGTTTGGAGTACCTACTTTGTTTAAACTTTTACCTTTAGGCTTCACGGTATTTTTTAGTGCATTTGCTATTATTGTATCAGAATATTTACCTGATTCTCTAATTAGCTTTAAATTTTCTAGAATTGGTTACAATATTTTTGGTTTCTTTAATCAAAGATTCCTTATAGAAATGTTCTATAATAAATACATAACTAACTTAGTCTTAAATTTAGGTGGACAAACTACTAAGGTTTTAGATAAAGGTGCTATAGAATTAGTGGGACCATTTGGTATGGAAATTGGATTAGTTAAATTAAGTAAAAATATATCTTCGCTTAGTACAGGGGTTGTTACTTCATATGCATTATATATCTTAATGGGCTTAATCACATACGTATTATTAGGTTATTTTTTACAATTTAATCTTAGCATGGATTTAGTCTTAATATTTATTTTAGGTGTTATTTCTCTTATGTATACTGACTACAACTCATATCATAATTATAAATTAAGCGATAAAGTTTTAGAGGCATCTTTTTTGCCTCCTAAGACACCAATGTTAATAGATCAACCAATGATAAATATTTCAAATAGCAGACCTGTTAACTTTTTGACTTTTAATGTTCCTCTCCAGCTTCGCAGGAGTAGAATTATGAGGTTTTATTCTACGAGTGGAGATAGTAATACATCAAGTTTTTTTACCCTAATGGGTCCTCTTAATAAAAGCAACCTAAAGGCTACAAAAGCAAAAGGTGTGTACATTACTACAAACGATGGCACAGTATATTTAGACGCATGTTCAGGTGCAGGTGTTTCTTCTATTGGTCACAGGAATATGAGAGTCATTAATGCAATAACAAAGCAGAACAAAACAGGTATAACTTACCTGTCTTCATCTTGAGGAAATGAGGTGGCGGATAACTTGTGTAAGCAAATCATAAATGGAACAGATGGTAAGATGGCCAGAGTATACTTAATTAATTCAGGTTCTGAGGCAAATGAAACTGCAATTAAGTTGGCCTATTCTTACCATTGTGAGAAGAATGATACTAAACGTATTAATATTATTGCTAGGGAGGGTTCTTATCATGGAGCTACCTTTATGGCTTTGAGTATATCAGGATATAATACTCGTAAGAATTTTTACAAATGAATACTAAAGTCTGATAATATCCACTACGTTTCCGCATGTTACTCCTACCGTCAACAACTAATAGCTGAATCTGATTCAGCTTTCGTTGCTAGAAAAAAAGCTGAACTAGAAGCCAAATTCATAGAGATAGGGCCTGATACAGTTATGGCCTTTATCCTTGAGCCTGTGGTTGGGGCAGCCTTAGGATGTGTTCCTTTTGTACCTGGTTATTTAAAAGCGATGAAAGATGTTTGCCATAAATACGGTGCTCTTTTAATATTTGATGAAGTAATGTGCGGATCCGGTAGAACTGGAACTTTGCATGCGTGGCAGGCAGAAAATATTGTACCTGATATTCAAACCATGGCCAAAGGACTTGGCGGAGGATATGTACCTATTTCTGCCGTATTAGCTACTGAAAAAGTAGTTAAAGTAATAGGAAAAGGTAGCGGGGAATTCGTTCACGGGCAGACCTATGAAGGGATGCCTGCAACTGCAATTGGTGCTTTAGAAGTTCAGAAATTTATTCAAGATAATAACTTACTAGAAAATGTAACCATACAGGGGGCATATTTAAGTGAACGTTTAAAAGCTGTTTTAGGTAATCACCTTAATGTTGGAGACATTCGGGGACGAGGTCTTTTCTGAGCTATAGAATTTGTGAAGGATAAAGGAACTAAAGAACCCTTTAACTCTAAACTCGAGATAGCAAAAAAGATAGCAGATTTAGCCTTCTCACCTCAGTTTAAATTGCTAATTTACTATGGCGGAGATGCAGGTTATCATGTTCACATAGATCGTGTTATTATTGCTCCTCCATTCATTATTAAAAAGAAGGAGATAGATTATATTGTAAAGGTTCTATCAAAGGTTGTTCATATAGTTTGTAATGAAATTAATAGCAATAGTTCGGACAAACATGGAGGTTAAAATACTTCTTATCTTACAAATAAACGGTACAATGGTGTTAGAGTTAATAAATTTTCTACGCAAGCAATAGTCCGTGATTTTGTAAGAGCTTTTGATAAACCTTTTAATAATTATAAGGCTAGCACGCGTACTATAGCACATCGTTAATATCTGAAAGTCTTAAAAATAAAGGTGGTAGTTTTTATGAGTGGTTTGGTGGTGGGTCAATATAAATAAATTAGTAGGTAATAATTGATCAATAAGTCAAGAAGATTAGATTTTATATTTTAATTAAAATTTGGTATGAATAAAGTAAGGTAAATTAACTATTAATTATACTATTTTAAGAGTTAATCATACTTATATGCTTTGCCCACGCCTATATTTATTACATTAACCTTTATGGTTAGGGATATGTATTAGTTATTAACACCTAAATCTTTCTTTTTCAATTAAGATGAGGATCCACTTTTTTAACTTTTAGTTTGTTGAATAAGGGAGAAGAATAATAAAATTAAAGCCCTTATATTATTAAAAACAGATACATATTTTATTTAATAATTAATTTAATTCTTGTTTCTTTAATAAATTAGTAGATAATAATTGATCAATAAGTCAAGACAAGCCTTTTTAACTTTTTTTACAGTGCATTATTAATACCTTTCACATTAATTGTATATAATACATATAAGAGCCTTTATTAACTCTAAATTTTACTAACCTAAATTATAATAATAATCAAAACATGAGAATATTAAAAAGTCATCCTTTATTAAGATTAGTTAATTCGTATATTATTGATGCATCAGAACCTAGTAACATTAGCTATTTATGAAATTTTGGGTCATTATTAGCTGTTTGTTTAATAATCCAGATAATTACTGGAGTAACATTAGCGATGCACTATAACCCTAGTGTATCAGAAGCATTTAACTCAGTTGAGCACATCATGAGGGACGTTTCGAATGGTTGGCTTGTTCGTTACTTACATAGTAATACAGCTTCAGCTTTCTTCTTTTTAGTGTACTTACACATAGGTAGAGGAATATATTACGGATCTTATAGATATCCAAGAACATTAGTTTGAGCTATAGGTACTGTTATACTTATACTTATGATGGGTACAGCTTTCCTGGGTTATGTTTATAGCCCGAAATGGTTTAATATAAGTAATAAAGGAAATATAAAGTATAACAAAGTAAATAGTAAAAGATGGTTTAACCAAAGCATGGTAAAAAGAGGATATTCTACAAATCGTCCTTCAGATAATATTGAAATTTCTGA
Organism: Eutypa lata; assembly: GCA_022661535.1. NCBI lineage: Eukaryota > Fungi > Ascomycota > Sordariomycetes > Xylariales > Diatrypaceae > Eutypa > Eutypa lata. The sequence goes on from JAKULF010000022.1 coordinate 146,977, forward strand.
AAGACTAGAAATAATTCTTCAAGAATTAGGTTTAAACCCGGTATATGTTTATGAAAATTTAAATTTAGAAGATACTAGAAAACAAATATTAAACGATACCAGAGGTTTAAGCGGTATATACATGATAGTTAACAAAATAACTAAAGATTATTATATAGGTTCTGCGGCAACCAATAGATTTTATGCTAGATTCTGTAACCATGTTATTTATTTCAGAGGTAGTAAAATAGTTAAATTAGCAATTAAAAAATATGATTTGAAAAATTTTGCTTTTATTGTATTAGATTTATATCCTAATATTGTTACCAAGGAAAATAACAAAGAATTATTGGATTTAGAAGATAAATATTTAAAATTGTTAGTGCCTAACTATAATATTTTGACCGAAGCAGGTTATAGTTTTGGCTACAAACACACTGAAATTGATCGTAAAAAGATGAAAGATATTTATAGTGATGCTAGACGTGAAATAATAGGTAATATAAACAAAGGTAAAAAGCTTTCTCCTGAAACCATAGAAAAAATGAGAGAAAAGGCTTTAAATAGACCTCCTATGTTAGATATAACTAAACAAAAGTGTATAGTTAATACAAGACCTGTTGTTTTGTATAACTTGAATGGTACTATTTACGGTGAATATTATACTATTTTGGATGCAGCTAAATCTATAAACTGTGGAGAAAAAACTATTAGAAGAGCACTAAAAACAGAAAAAGGATTAGTGAAAAGACAATGAATAGTAAAAGATTTGTCAAATAAATAGTTATCTTATTTCCAATTTTTTGTTATACTTTATTTTTATATTAAATCATAGTCCCGCGAGTAACAATCTTTCTGCAATCTTTATAGAGAAAAAAAGATTAAAGTGGTATAACCCGACGGGGATATAGAATAGTCTTTAAGATTATTTGGCGATGTTAGTGAAAACGATCAAAGAAGTTTAAACTTTAAGATCGTCGGTTATATAAATGATCGCGACAGACTGGGTCACTAATGGGTGGCTGAAATGCTGCTTAATGCACAGGCGGAACTTTTGGTTAAATTAATTTAATTAATAGAATATACGAATTAAAAGTTATTCTAGCTTATTATCTTTTTAATAAGTAAGTTTGTATGTTTTACCTTATGGTCAAATGTCTTTATGAGGTAATAGTTTGCCTCAAATGTATAACTAAAAATTAAAAACTTTATGTTGATTGAAATAATACTATATAAATTGTATCTTAGGGTTTTAAGTTAAAATAATCCAAGTTATATGATGTAAATTATTTTATACCTAACTCAACTAAAAAATAAGTTCCTCCATAGTTTGTCAATCTTTCCTTAATCCGTCAATCTGTATAAGAAGATATATTGACTAGCATAATCTCATTTCTTCGGAGAGATATATCGCCAATAGGTAGTATCCCTATGTACTCCTAGTTCTTCAAACCCAGCTTTTTTCAGCACCTTTTGACTTCCAGTGTTTTTCACATGAGCTCTACCCCACAATTGTTCTGTCTTATCCTGGTAATCCATGTCGGGAAGGTTGTCTAATTTAAGATGTGTAGTCATGCGAGGTAGACTCCACCAAAATGATATGAAGAAGGGCACGAACTCAGAAGCGTACCCTTTACCCCAGTGCTTCTTCTTTAAATAGTAATAGATGGATGGCCATCCATTACTATAAATATGCACTCCTACCTCACCGATTAGCTCTCCCTCATTATCGTCTGATTTCTTCAAGAATATTCCTAAGTAGTAATGATTCGGTCGAAAAGGAGATTCTGGTTGTAGATCTTCGAGGTTTTTTCGAGTTTCACTCTCAGTTTCACTCTTCTTGTCTGGCTTGCCCTCGCCTCCTCTCAAGAGATGCAGAACTTCGGGATCCTTTCGGAGGGAGTGGTATGCATCGAGGTCCGAAAGAAGAAGTGGTCGAAGGATGAAGTGATAGGTGATAATAGGTTCATGTAGGTTACCCGCAAGGGGACATGGACGAGTCGTAAGGACCTTATCTTTATAGAAAAGGTCTTTTGTTAATAGCCAATGGAAGAGGTTTTTGTCCAATACATTTCGATAGACTTGAAGGTCAAAGCCTGTATTTAACAGTACGTTGTAAGCAATAAAAGTATCGAGTTGGTAAGGAATCCCTGGCCTAGTCCAAGCGTATACTAGCTCTTTTGTCTCAGGTATATTCGTACCTTGGAGGTTGGTAGAGTCGGGGCTGGGAACTGCTAGGATATTTACTTTCTCGCGGGGTAGATTCCACCAAAATTCCATAAAGGTTGTTGTAAACTCAGTTTCGTAGTGTTGGCGCCAGTGTTCTTTTTTGAATATAAACCGAAATTCAGGCCATCCGGTTAGGGTAGATGCAAATTTATGTACCCCGCCTTCCCCTATCAACTGGCCCTCGTGTTTGTCTTCCTTCTTAAGGAAGATTCCGAAGTATACGTGCGAACCCTGGTATGGTGGTTGTAGACGTTGGAGCTTGTTCTGAGTTTCATTCTTGTTCTGATCGGGCTTGCCTGTGTCTGAAAAAGCCATAGTTTCGGGTTGGCTTCGAAGGGTGTAGTATGCCTCGAGGTCCGATAGAAAAAGAGGTCGAAGGATAAGACGATCAGAATGAATAGTAGGTAGGTTATTCTCAACCAGAGGAAGCGTGGTCGAGACAGTAATATGAGTCGGTGTGGTGGTGGTAGCAGCCATTGTGATTGGTTGGATAAGTGCTAAATATGTAAATGCGTATAGAGATTCTGGTGCTGGATTGTAACTTTCTAAGTTGATAGAGAACAAGAGAAAAAAAGGGTAAGGAGAAGGTGATTGCTTATCCTTATATACTGTTTTTCTTTGTCAAAGTCACATGTAAATTTTTATTTGATTTCTAAGCAGGAGCTGGGATATTAGGAGTTCTCCCAGATTCTACTCATCGAAGGTTTACTATGACTTATTGTGGATCCGCATAATTTCAGTGATCATCATGTGAAAAGGCCAGATGATCAAAGATAAAACAAAAGATAAGGAGAGAACAGGTATGATTGGATAGTTTACATTGGAGGGCGGGATTTCCGCAGTCTGACTCATGCTAAGGAGGATGAGGTGTCATGGTGGCGAGCTTGCTTATCCACATTTTCCGAATTAAGATTAGATATTTATGCGATCTGACTCATGGTTTACTGAAGATGATGTGTAATGGCGACTCAAGGGAATGGAGATTACGCGTCATGTGGCGAGGACGGAAGTTCTGCTTACCCCCTGCAAGATTGATGCCACAGTTAGGTCTTGATTTCGTATTACTCCTGCGTAGCCTGGGTGTGGCAAAATGCCGAGAAAGATTTTCATTGAGTCAGAAGACTGAAAAAATCTTGCCAGATGTAGATCATAGATAAGAAAACCTGTTTTCTTTGGCTCTACAAGCTTACCTCTGTGACAAGCTTACGTCTGCTTTTTATTTCTAAGCAACCCATCGGTCTCAAAAATAAAACAAGAGATAAGGAGATAATGGATATGATTGGGTAAAAGATTGAGGGATTTATGCAGGTGTAGCACCAAAACTGATCTTTCGTATATGTTTTGTCAATATGGTATGACTCATGACTAGTGCCAAGGTGGCAACCCTAATGATGTGAATCACCGGAGCATATGTTCCAATGCGACTTTGCTGGGAAAACGGTAAGCTTTGATTTCTAAGCAAGAGACAAGGATGAAGAAGTAGAAGAGATCTGTTAGTGGTTCAAATATTGAGGGATTTATGCGCGATGACTCATAGATCGATCAATAATGATGCGTGATGGGTAGGTTACGCCATGTGATTTGATTACGCTTATCTATTGGCCATAGTCTAGGATAAGAAAATCTTGACAAATGCAGATCTTGGATTAGAATATGTAATAGGATAAGATAAGAATTTATCATCCCATCCTAATCGTTTAAGTTGAAATTTACCTATCCTCAATTTCTATTTAAGCTAGATCCTTTCCCTTTACTTGTTTCAAGAGTACCAGACCTATATACAATAAGTTCTCTTTTTACCAAGTCATCTTTTTTACTCATTGTATTTATCATGGATCTTCCTTATTTTCCAGCACGTACCTATCGTTATGGTTAAATACATACTCAGGATCTTTTTGTCGAGAACTCATCTCAAAGGATGGACGGTCTACCTACTATGACTTCATCTCAGAATAATGAGATGAAGTCAGAATATGAATCGACTCTCTCTGTTACAGGCTCGAATTCTCGTACAGAGATTCTTCAAGGTCCAGACTCCAACTTGCACCTTGAAGAGATCCATGATGTATCTGAGTCACCAAAGACTGTGTTTGACGGTCTTCCTTGTGACACCAAGCTTTCGAGTTCTGAGAGAATGGATGATCTCCCCGACTATGAATCCTCTCAAACTCTTTATTCTGAACCGTCCGTGATATTAATTTCGGACGATTCTTATTCAAAGACCTTACCAAGAAAGGGTACCCCTTTTCCTGTTACCACTACCGACATCTCTGATCCAGGATCAGAAAGGACAAAATGCTACACGAAGGGCACAAGCTCTTCTTCGATATTTACGGGTTAGTTGTTCCAGGGTGTTCTCCTTAATTTAACTAACTTCTTGCTAGCGAAACCTCATCTTCATCATGATGGCTATTCTTGGCGTTATGGACCGACTCATCCTAGTAAGGAATGGGTTAGAAAGTATTGCAAGCAACATGGTCTAATACCTTCTTCCTTGCCTCGAACGACCTCTTCAAAGGTGGACATTGTAAAAAAACGGCCTACTTCGAAAACCCTCCTTCAAAAGTTGAAGGAGGTTGTTAGACAACACTTGGAAGAGGAGGATGACTTTGGTGTGAAAGTTAGTGCAGGGTATTCATCTTGGAGGGAGTCAAAGATATCGGATCTGACGATGGAAAAGAAAGAAAAAGCTATAGAGTTCAGTCTTGATTTTAAGTTTATTAGTTTTACATAGTTGCATAATTGAGTATCCATCTATAGGGTTCTACGAAGAGAGGCAATATTTACTTAAATTCTCCCTTTTTCAAAATTATGCAGCAATACTAGTGAAAACGGTCAAATATATTTGTTTAGTATAAAGACCGTCGGTATAGTATAATATCGCTACAGACTGGTCCACTGGTAGGTATCTAAAATGATGCTTAATGTACAGTCGGAGTCTTTTTTCAACATATCATTAGCTATATTGAGACACAAGGCTTTATACTAAATTAAGATTATTATATTTAAATAAGTATAAAGTACAGGGTTTGCTTGTTTTAAACATGAAAAGCTAAATTCCATAGCTAGAATGAGCAAATTAAAGACTTGGCTACAGTTTAACCGCGAAGTAATAGCTGTAGCAAAATACCACTAATTGCTGGAAACTCTTCTATTCAGATGACAATCAGCAGGGAAATTAACATATTATGTTAAAACCTTCAGAGACTATACGTGGTACATTTAACTTTTTATATAGTAATATTTTTATTATATAGATTAAGAAAATGAAGATATAGTCCAAACCATTAAATAAATTTAATGAAAGGAGAGTCGCGCCTCCTTACTTTTTTAATAACAGTAAATGTTTCAGTATATTCGCAAACATAAACCTTATTTAAGGTTAATAAATTGTTTATACTGGGTTGTTACAAACAAAGGTTTAATGTATTACTTTTTTAATATCACCAATTTTAGTATATTATTTTCAAATTTATTTAGATTTATACTATTACTTTGTATTTACCTTTTTTAAGTCTAAGGTCAAAGACAATAGAGAAACTAATGAGATTAATGTTTTATTAACTGGTGTCCATAAAGAATTACCCGATTCATCTTTAAATACTAATTTTATAGAATGATTCGTAGGCCTTTGTGAAGCAGAGTCTAATTTTTTAATTAGAACAAGAAAAAACGCAAAAGAGGAAGTTTCGGGTTTTGAGTTTGTATTTAGAATTACTTTACATCAAGAGGATAGAAAAGTTTTAGAATACATAAAAAACACATTAAGATGTGGTAGATTAAACACTGAGAGAGATGTTTTAATATTTTCAATATCTCAATTAAATGATATTGAGACGGTCTTAATACCTATATTAGATAAATTTACATTAAACACTACCAAGTACTTGGATTATCTTTATTTTAAAAAAGCATTTTGTATGTTTAGAAATCGTAAATCTAGTGAATTAACTTTACAAGAAATTAATTTAAATATTATAAAATTAAAAGAAGGTATGAATAGTAAAAGAGTAAACTTTGTTTTACCTGAGGATCATAGTATAGTAATTACAGGTAATTATCTAGTAGGTTTACTAGAGGGAGATGGATCATTTTACTTAAATAAGCACGATATGACAGCTCGTTTTTCACTTGTTACTACTACAGTGAATAGACTAGTTTTAGAAAAAATACGTGAGTTTATTTTAAGTTTATTAGATGAGCATTCTTATATGCTAGGAAGTACAACTAAACTAATTAATATTAGTAATAAAAAAATTAAAAGTGGACATAGACCTATCTCTATATTAGAAATCTCTCAAATTGATTTTATTTGCAATGTACTTATTCCTTACTTAGATAGTATAGAATTTAAAACTAAAAAATACCAAGATTATCTAGATTTTAAAACAATAGCGTTATTAATCTTAGAAGGTAAGTATTTAACTAATAAAGGTAAAGAATTAATAATTAGATTAGGTGACAGTATGAATAATAATAGACTATCTACTAATCCTAACCCTATTATATTAGATGATACTACTAAATCAGAATTAAAAATTTTAGTAAAATCGGATCCTTTAATAAACATAGATTCTGAAGGTAGAGCTATGATAATATCTGAAAAAAAATATATAAGATCTACCTATATTATAAAAGTTTACCTTCTAAATGGTTCTGTTAATTATTTTACAAGTGGAATTTCATGCGCTAAATTTCTACATGTAAGTAATGATTCTATAACAAAAAGATTAAACGATGGTAAACCAGTAAAAAATAAGGAAGGTTTAATTGTTGCTCAGTGTATAAAAAGAATAAAAGTCTACTCTTCTTTAAAATAATGATACAAATTCTTAACTCAAATTTTTCTCAACCACGTCGTAAAACAACCACTTAATTATAATTGGTTATATTAGTATTACTAACCTTATAAGTGCTATTCCATGAATTGGACAAGATATTGTTGAGTTCATTTGAGGAGGTTTCTCTGTTAATAACGCAACTTTAAATAGATTCTTTGCATTACACTTTGTATTACCATTTGTTTTAGCTGCATTAGCATTAATGCACTTAATAGCACTTCATGATACAGCAGGGTCAAGTAACCCTTTAGGTGTATCAGGTAATTATGACAGATTACCTTTTGCTCCTTATTTCTTATTTAAAGATTTAATAACAATCTTTATGTTTATATTTGTTTTAAGTCTATTTGTGTTCTTTATGCCTAATTACCTGGGTGATTCAGAGAACTACATTATGGCTAATCCAATGCAGACACCGCCTGCTATTGTACCTGAATGATACCTTCTTCCATTCTACGCCATATTAAGATCTATTCCTAATAAATTATTAGGGGTTATTGCAATGTTTAGTGCAATATTAGCTATAATGTTATTACCTATTACAGATTTAGGTAGATCTAAAGGTTTACAATTTAGACCTTTAAGCAAGATAGCTTTCTTTATCTTTGTAGCTAATTTCTTAGTTTTAATGCAATTAGGTGCTAAACATGTAGAATCTCCATTTATAGAATTTGGACAAATAAGTACAGTATTATATTTTGGACATTTTGTATTTATAGTTCCTTTTGTAAGTCTAATAGAAAATACTTTAATAGATATTAGTTTTAGTCATAACTATAAAAAATAATCGGTATGGAGATAGAATAAAAGATTATGCTGCAGGTATTGCCTTTATTCCAGTAATTACTTTTTATTTTTTGGGTATTACGTAAATAAGCCAGCCCTTGATAGTTTGAATGGATTATGATAAATAAATGTTTAAAGAAAAATAATTTAATTAGATTTTTTTATATAAACCTAAAAATTATACTAATATTATAAAATAAGTATAAAAAAAAAATAAAAGAAACCTAAGTTTCTTTTAAGATTATGATGTAGTAGGTCTACACTTTGATTGCAGATCTTAAGTACGAGGTTCGATTCCTCCATAATCTTGTTAAATATTCGTATAATTATCTAGCTTCTTTTTTATAACTATAGATTAATGAAATACATTAATTATATACTTTTTTTTAATAAATTTAAATTTATTATATGAAGAATGCTTATGCCTGTGTGTATCGTTCAAGATCAGGAGGATAGGCACATACATAGTGATAATGTGACAAATGAAGGTTTGAAATCTTCTATTAGTATGTGATTTGAACGATGATTTTTATCAACAAACGCTAAAGATATAGGAACATTATATTTAATGTTTGCACTATTTTCAGGGTTATTAGGTACAGCATTTTCTGTACTTATAAGAATGGAGCTAAGTGGTCCAGGTGTACAATATATTGCAGATAATCAATTATATAATAGTATTATAACAGCTCATGCTATATTAATGATATTCTTTATGGTCGAAAAATATTTTTTTATATTAAATATTAAATCGCAACCTTCCCTAGACATAGGGATAGTTAATTATAGTGGTAATAACGATGTTACAATAACAGGTAATAATAACGATGGTAACCAAAATTCTCAAAAGCCTAAAGATAAGTATGTTAAAGTTTTAATAAATGATCCTTTTAATAATAGAGATATAATACTTAAAGTAGCTAAGAAGCAAAGAGGTATTTATATATGAGAGAGTTTAGATAGTAAACATATGTACGTAGGTCATTCTATTAATTTATATAATCGAATAAGTTCTTATTTTATGCCATCAATACTTAATACCAAAGCACGTAGAGTCTTACGTTATTTAAATAAACATGGTTTTAGTAATATGAAGTTAACTATTTATATTATGGATGAGAATTCTAGTTTAGAACAAGTGGTAGAATTAGAACAACATTTTATTGATAGTTTAAAACCAAACCTTAATGTAGATTTAGTAGCTAGTAGTTCAGGATATCATGAGCCTATGGGACAAGAAATAAGAGAAAGATTGCGTAAACAAAGAGGTATTCCAGTATATGTTTATAATACTGACGACTTAGCGTTGTTATATGTTTTTGAGTCAAAACAACATATGTATGATTCGATAAGTATTCACCATAATAGTTTAAACGATTGTTTAAATTTAGGTAATTTATACTTAGATACTTTCTTTTTTTCTCTAGATTTAATTGAGGAATCTACTATAACTAATATACTTACTTTAGATGAAATTAAAAGTTTAGTTAGTGATAAACGAGATAAATATCTCATTAAACAACCCGCAGCTAAATCTATTTTAGCTGAGTTTAAAGACGATTCAAGTAAAAATCTAGAATTTTATTCTTTGAATAGTTTAGCTAACCATCTAAAAGGTGATCGTAAAGTTATTAGAGATTACCTAAAAGGAAACAAGTTAGGTTATTATAGGGGTAAATGAAAATTTACATACAAAAATTAAAGATATTTTATATAAAAAAGGCATGGCCGGGTAAGGTAGAAATATCTTACTTTCTTTTCACTATGTGCTGGAACTCTTTTAAATATTTGGAACTAGTACTACAGACTTTCTTTTACTAGAAAAGCGGTAGAACACAGTAACATTTCAAAGAATTAAGTAATCAGCCGGAAACCAAAGATAAAAGGGCTCACTGTAGCATTAAACACTTTTATTTAGTAGGATCTTCAGAGACTATGCGTGAAATACCTTAGTAAATATTATATATATTTAAAGGTAAAGATATAGTCCAAACATTAGCGAAAGTTAATAATAAGTCGTATGCCAGCTTTAATAGGTGGTTTTGGTAATGAAAAAAGGTTTTTTATTCTACTTTAAATCTACAGAGAGATAATGATGATACAAATTTATTACGTGAAAAATTGGGGCCTTGATTAGCAGGTTTAATAGAGGCAGACGGTTCATTTTCTATTCACGATGAAAATACCAAAGCTAAGAAATATGCACCTAAAATAATTATAGTTTTTAGTTTAAATGATACTCCTTTAGCTGAAAAACTATTTCTATTAACTAAAGTAGGAAATATTTATAGAAGAGAAAATCAGGGTTGCGTTTTATGAAGTATTCAAAATAGTGAAGATGTTATTAAAATAATTAATATCATAAATGGCTACATGCGTACACCTAAAATAGAAGCTTTACATAGGGCAATTAATTGATATAGAGATAATATGAACATAAATATTCAACCTTTAGATTTAGATTTATCTAGTATTGATAGTAATGCTTGATTAGCAGGTTTTACAGATGGAGATGGAAATTTTTCTATAACTTTAACAGATAGGAAGAAAAGAGGTGTAATAACCTCCAAAAGAGTTCAAGCCTTTTTCCGTCTTGAGTTAAGACAAAATTATCATAGAGAAGTTTCTATTGAACAAGGTGGTGCTAGTTATTTTGATATATTAGATAAAATAGCTAGATATCTAAGTGTAAATCTCTATTCTAGATCTAGAGAACAAGAGGATAAAGTTTTCTACGCTTTTATGGTTATAGCTCACAATGCAATTAGTCATCAAAAGGTAATTGAATATTTTGATCGTTATCCTTTATTATCTTCTAAATATTTAGCTTATAAAGATTGAAAATATATTGTTGAACAAATTAGATTGCGTGAAGGTAAGCCTTTGACTGCTGAAAATGTCTTAGATATACAAAAAATTAAAGACCAATTTAATAATAAACGTAAAGTATATGATTTTTCTCATTTAGATTTATTAGATAAAAATTAGAATAAATAAAAGAAATTGCCAAAGGTAATAGTAATATTACTATAAAAATATAACTATATGCGGGAAGTTCTTAAAGTTTTATTGTAGGAATTGTGAAAATTTATTTAACGTACACGATCCTTAAAATCAATAAAAATAAAAATAGAAAATCCGCAGGAAACGAAAAAAAGTTACTTTTTATAGGATCCTCAGAGACTATACGTTATACTCCTATTACAAAATCGGATGAAGATATAGTCCAAATGTAATTTAACGATTACAGTGAAATGAATTTCTTATTACCTTTACTTGTAGGAGGGCCTGATATGGCATTCCCACGTCTTAATAACATAAGTTATTGATTATTAATACCTAGTTTATTATTATTAGTATTCTCTGCTGTAATAGAGGGTGGAGCAGGTACAGGATGAACTCTTAAGGGTAAGGAGTTGCCTTGGGGTGACTCAAGGGCAATAAAACCCTACTCGATGCATAGAACTCTTAATATCGTTATTGATAGAGTTACGTACTACTCGTTATTATTTTATATAGCAGTAATAAAGTACTTAATTTTTCTAGTCTTATTTATTGGATTAGATTTAAGACAATATGCCTGGGATAGAACACTAGTAATGTTTAATTCCTATCAGAGACTAAACGTAGGGCATCCTAATAATATTCATGATCATACAAGATGAATTAATAAGTCTAAATATTATGAAAATAAAGATAATTTTCATCAATGATTAGTCGGTTTTACAGACGGCGACGGAAGTTTTACTATCTACAGATCTAAAGACGGAAAATGAACTCTTTTTTTAAATTGACTCAAAGTACGTATAATTTAAGATTATTATATTTTGTAAAAACTCAGTTAGGGTTTGGATCAGTAAGTATTAACACTAATAATATAAACGCTGATTTTAGAATTAGAGATAGAAAAACCATTGGGTCGGTTATTTTACCTATTTTTGATAAATACCCTTTATTGACAAGTAAATATTACTCTTATTATAAATTTAGAGAAGCTTATCACATTTTAGAAAATAATAATTTAACTAATCAAGAGAAGGATAGATTATTATTAGACTTGATTAATAAACAAATGCCTGATAATTATGTTTCACCTGCTTGAGAAGTTGTTAACTTTGAAGTTAATAATACTAATGAAGCTAAATTAGTAATGAGTAAATATTGATTAATTGGTTTTACAGAAGCTGAAGGAAGTTTTTATTTAGTAAGTAAAACATCTACTCGTATAGTTCATGCTTTTGAAATAACTCAAAAATTAGACGTTATTGTTTTAAAAGCTATTTCTTTAATATTAGGTATTAACATAATGAAGAAAAGGACTTATTACGTAGCGATTACAACAAATTCTCGTGCCATAGAAAATATAATATCATACTATCATAATTGCATTAAAGGTATGAAAGCCATAGAGTTTAGAATTTGAGCTAGAAGTTATACAAACCATAAAGGAAATTATGAAAAATTAAGTAAAATAAGAGAAGTCGTGAGAAATTTAAGATTAACTAGATTAGATAAAGATTTTAAAAACATTAAAAAAGATTAATGTTTATTATTAGGATGAAGGCATAGTCCAACCCATCGTGTGAATGATGGATATAACGATAGTTTTTTTATTATAAATTTTATTGAAAAAAGGGGTGGATTTATAATATTATTAAAGGTAGATTTATAATATTATTCGGGGCGGTATCAATAAAATAAACTAAATAAATTATAATAGAAATATGAGGTTATTAATAAAAAAAAATGTTACCCTCCTGTTGGATGACCTGGGTCGTCATCTTCATGGGAACAACTACCAAATTCCGGGGACCTCCTAAAGCTTAATATAATGGTACCAAACCTGGTTGGAAACAACGGAGGTGGATGAAGTAATTACTCATATAAGGTAACAAGCCATAAGATGCTTGAAAGAGCAATGGACAATCGCGGATCTAAGTCAGCAATATGTGAAAGTGTTGCTGTAAAAGAGCAACGAGTGGACGGTAGTTGACGTATTTATCCAATAATACGTCTAAGGTGCACTCTAACGGGTTTCGAAAGAAATTATCAAGTCAGAAACCCTTCTAACCAATTTCTTAATAAACGATCTTATTCTTCAATTGCTTTGAAGTCTTCGGCTTCTAAATTTAGCTTCAACCCCTGATTTATAACAGGGTTGGTAGATGCGGAAGGTTCATTTATGGTTAGAATTAGAAAGAATTCTAAGTATCGTACAGGATGAACTGTCGTGTCTATATTTTCGATTGTTTTCGATAAAAAGGATTTACCTCTTTTGGAGGGAATTAAAGCTCATTTGGGGGGATTAGGAAGTATAAAGAAGAATGGTGAAAGTACATTTAGTTATAGAATAGAATCTTCTGAACAAATTTATAATGTAATATTACCATATTTTAATAAATATCCTTTAATAACCCAGAAGCTTGGGGATTATCTTCTCTTTAGAGAAGTTGTAGAATTGATGAACAATAAAGAACATTTGACCGAGGGCGGATTAAATAAAATAGTCTCTATAAAAGCTTCTATTAATAGAGGTTTATCAGATGAATTAAAGGCAGCTTTCCCTCAATGTATTCCAGTAATGAGGCCAATAATGGTAAATCCAAAAATTCCTCATCCTGAGTGGATAGCAGGGTTTACTTCTGGGGAAGGGTGCTTTAAATTAGCGGTAAAAAAATCCTCTAGAGTTGCAGTAGGATTTCAGGTTTTATTGGTATTTCAAATCACTCAGCATGCTAGAGATGAGAAATTAATGGAGAGTTTAATTTCTTACTTTGGCTGCGGAGCCATAGAAAAAGACCCTCGAGGCCCTTGGTTAAATTTTTCTGTGTACAATTTTACAGATAATAATGAGAAAATCCTTCCGTTTTTTCATCAACATGCAATTATTGGTGCTAAGTCCGAAGACTTCCAAGATTGATGTAAAGTTGCTAAATTAATGCAAACAAAGATTCATTTAACTAAAGAAGGGTTAGATCAGATTATTTCCATTAAATCGGGCATGAATAAAGGAAGATTTGGAGGGGTACAAAATACCCACAACTAACTTTACTCAGTTATATCTTAGGGTATAAACACCTTAGATAAAGAAGATTTAAGATCAAAGTTTATAAGAATTGTATGATAAATCTGATCATCGTGTTATCAGGGGTACAAAGTCATAGTGGACCTAGTGTAGATTTAGCTATATTTGCTTTACATCTTTCAGGGGTTAGTTCACTTTTAGGTGCTATCAATTTCGGCTTGTTGCTACCGCTATTATTAACCCTACGAATAATTTATTATGTTATTTATATTCTTTACCATATTGTTTCCTATATCACAGTCTTCTCGTCTTTACTTATTAAAGATGAAAGTTTTACTATGCTAGCGAAATCTAATGATTCTGGCTTAGAAGCCAATGAAGATAACGGTGGCGAACTTGAGAATGAAGATGCCCCAGAGAATGACGAAGAAAATGAATTAGATAACGAGAGCAAAAATGACAATGAAGAAAATGAATTAGAGCCTGAAGAAGATCCTGAAGAACCTGAGAAGAATTCAGGTAAAAAGCGGGATTGGGGTCTTATTTTAGGAAGAAAAGGTAAAAATGTTTTTGTTCATCAATTAGCGAATTCTCAAGTTAACAGTAATAAACCTGTAACTTTAAAGGTATTAAATGAAATATTAGCATATTCTAATATTTTAGTGAGCGAAGATACTTTAAATTCCTTATTAGCTATACCTAGATTAGTCTTTTATGATTTACATAAACAAGAAACCTTAGATTTAATTTACGAGAAATTGGGAACACCACATAGTAAAATCCAACCGCGAGGTGTTTATATTTTTACTTATTTAAGTACTGGTGAAAAATATGTAGGTTTATCCTCCCAATTAGCTTTTAGATTAAAAGATTACTTAAATCAAACACATAAAATCACTGGAAAACTCATTCCTTTAATGAAAGAAGTAGGTTTATCTAAATTTAAATTAGAAGTTATATGCTTACCTTATTACCCTGAATTCAAATCAGAAATAATATTAGAGCAATATTTTTTACTAGACCCTTCCTTTAATTTAAATACTATAAGAGTTTCAAATAATCCTAGTGGATCTAATTCTAAAGCTTTATTTATGTATAATAGAGATAAATCAATACTTTATTATTCTACTACACAACAAAAAGATTTTATATCTAAACTTAGTATAAGTCATTTTTCATTTACTAAACACCTTACAAAAGGTACTTATTACTTAGGTAAATATTTATTTACAAGAGAAAGTAATAATACTGCTAGACAGTCTCAGATGACTTTACCTGAAATAGCTTTAATGTTAAAAAGAGACAGAGTTAAATTTAATAAGGAAAAACCTGTTAATAGTTTAAGTAAATCTATTATATTAATAGACGTACAGAGTAAGGAGGAACTTTTTTTTGAAAGTTTAGGACAATGTATTAATTTCTTAAAAAGTAAAGGATTTTCTACTTCTCAAGTGACATTAGTAAAACGTTTAAATACAGATCAATCATATAAAGGTTATATTTGTAAAACTGTAAATAATAAATAAATATTAATATTTTTCTTTTCCCTACCCAGAGGATTAGAAGCACCCCCCCCCGCTTGCAAAGCTGCGGGAGGTAGCTTACATATTAGGGGAGTTTGGGGGAAGTGGTAGAGTTAATACTCTGGGGTTAATAATATATTAACAATAATAAAAAAATGAGGTTGATATAAAAATTAAAACTGTATGCTGGAAGGGCTTAATGTTTATAAGTACTAAGAAGAAAAATTCTAGTGAAAATCTTATAAGCTTATGCATAATCAGCAGGAAACCAATCACCAAAGTAATCACATTACTTTGGTGTAGTAGGATCCTCAGAGACTATACGTTTTACACCAGATCGAGCTTTCGATTTGCTGAAGATATAGTCCACAAATTTTACAATGTAATTTTTATGGCCACGCAGGCTACGCATCCTATATTAGGATTAGGCGGTTAATAAGATTATATCTTTATATTGTGTCATAACTACAATAGTTAATATGAGAACTCCAGGTATAAGATTACATAAAGAGTTAATTTGTGTATAAGAGTCAAACTCCGGGGAAGCCCTAAAGCTCTTTTAACTAAGGATATTTAGTAAACTTTATATCTGGCCTAGCTAATCACTATGGGTATAGTAATATCAAAAGAGATGAAGGCAACTGAAATGGGTGATCGCGGATCTAAATCAGTATTGCATGAAACCAATACTGTAAAAGAGCAACGAGTAGACGGTTCTTCAATTCTAAAATTTAGAATTGTAAGGTGTACTCTGATCAACCAGGAAATCTGGTTATAGATAAATATTTATATAATTTTATTTATCTGGGCGTTTATATAAATTACAATATATAAACCAGGATACAACGAAATACTCTACAAGTAATGTAAAATTAAATCCTAATTGAGTTACAGGATTTTCAGATGCAGAATCAAGTTTTCAACTAATTTTTTACAAAAGTCCCCGAATGAAATCGGGATGAGGTATTAAATTAATATTTGCTATACATTTACACGTAAAAGATATTGATGTATTATATACAATACAAAAATATTTTGGTGTAGGTATTGTTACTTTACACAAAGAAACTGCTATTTATCAAGTAATAGCTATGAAAGATTTACTAAAAATAATAGAACATTTTAACACATACCCATTAAAAACTAAAAAACATAGCGATTTCTTACTATTCAAAAAAGCATATGATTTAATATTAAATAAAGAACATTTAATAAGTTTGCAAAGTTTAGTAAATATTAGAGCTTCTATGAATAAAGGTCTATCTGAAAGACTATTATTAGATTTTCCTAACACTAAACCTGAAATAAGACCCGTATTGACCTTAAAGATTAAGGATAAATTATTCGACATGAATTACTGAATAGCCGGATTTGTAGACGGTGAAGGATGTTTTTATGTTAAAACAAGTAAATCTAAAACACACAAATTAGGTTTAAGTGTAGGTCTGAATTTCATAGTGGTACAAAATATAAGAGATATGGAATTAATGAAAGAAATAAAGTCAACACTGGGTTGTGGTACTATTACAATGAATGAATCTTCAGCCATTATAAGATATACTGTGTCAAAATTATCAGATATACATAATATAATTATACCTTTTTTCGATAAATATTCATTAATTGGAGATAAAGTAAAAAATTTTGAAGATTTTAAAAAGTATCAGACTTAATGGTCAATAAATCCCATTTAACTGAAGAAGGATTAAATAAAATACTATCTATAAAATCAGACATGAATATGAATAGAAAGTAGGATATGATACTATACATAAAGATAAATATTTTAATTTAAGGGGGGCGCTTAGTCGGCCTCCGGATGGAGGGGCTCAGCAAGCTTGCTCTTCTTTAGACAAAAGATATGATAATCTATATGTGAAAATTAATATAAATAGTTTAATTAATCTATTTAAATGAAATTAGCTTTATTTGGATGAGCTGTAGTTATTACAGCTGTATTATTATTATTATCTTTACCAGTCTTGGCCGGTGGAATAACTATGGTTTTGACGGACCGTAATTTTAATACATCATTCTTTGAAACAGCAGGTGGAGGTGATCCTATTTTATTTCAACATCTTTTCTTTAACGAAATTACTATAAGTCTATTTATCTTTTCAAGTCTCGGTTTAGCCAAAATAACTAATTCCGTTAAAT
Organism: Eutypa lata; assembly: GCA_022661535.1. Classification (NCBI taxonomy): domain Eukaryota; kingdom Fungi; phylum Ascomycota; class Sordariomycetes; order Xylariales; family Diatrypaceae; genus Eutypa; species Eutypa lata. The sequence continues at coordinate 164,517 of JAKULF010000022.1, forward strand.
ATAATACAGTTTACTTTAATTTAACTAGTGAATTTTATTTTACAAGTTTTTATGGTAAATTTTCTGCACATTTACCTGGAAATACTCCGCCTACAAAAATGTTTTTAATTTGATTAATAGGATTCTCAGAAGGAGAAGGGTCTTTTATAGTAAATAATAGAGGCGATCTTTGCTTTGTCATTACACAAAGTAATGCGGACATTAGAATACTCCAATTTATAAAAGAAACTTTAGGTTTTGGTAAGGTAATTGCACAATCAGCACACACTAGTAGATATATTATACAAAATAAGAAAGAGATAGAATTAATTATCCATCTTTTCAATGGAAATCTGATTTTACCTAGTAGAAAAGTAAGATTTGAAAATTTTGTTAAAGGGTTCAACATTTGAGTTGGTAAGGGAAGAATAAGATTGGACCAAGTTGAATTGAGACATAGTAACATTTTACCCAGTTTAACTAATAGCTGATTGGCTGGGTTTACAGATGGAGAGGGTTGCTTTACTTGTTCAATAGGTAAAATTAAAGGATTTAGTTTTAATTTTAATATCTCTCAAAAATGGGAAGAAAATATTAAAATATTACAACATCTATGTATTTTATTTAATGGAGGAATAGTATCAAAACATCATGCAGAGAATGTTTTTGAATTTAGAGTAGGGGGTATCCATAATTGTAAAAGTATATTTCCTTATTTTGATAATTACCCTTTATATTCTAAGAAAGCTATTTCTTACACTCTATGAAAGGATATGCATAAAGATTTGTTAAACAAAAATCACTTAGACCCAGAAAAAAGGGTAGAAATGATTGAAAAAGCTAGATTGATTAATAAATAAGATTTATAGTGGTAAGGAAAAAAAGTTAAGGTTTAACGTATAAGTTATGAAACTATTAAGACAGATGTAAAAAGATATAAGATCTAAAATAGTAAAACCTTAAACTTAGTTAATGTTTTATATTAAAACTTGCAACTCTTAATTACAATGTGTGTATGATAGAATACATATTATTGTAAATATTGGTATAATAATGAATTTAATATTATTTTTACTAGTATAAGGAAAAGTTGGGATAAACATTAGCTATATCGGTGTTAACGGTTAATTAATTTTCTCGTTTAAAGACCGTCGGTTGTTTAAGTGACCGCTACAGACTGGTTCACCGGTAGGTAGCTAAAATGCTACTTAATGTACAGTCGATTTCTACCATACACAGTGTATGCACAAGCCCGTATTATTATAAACGGTACCTGAATTCAATAAGAGAACATTTAATATATGATAAGTTGAATTTGTAGAAATGGATTTTTTGGTCAAAAATGGCCCTTAAATGAAAATTTACCGCAACAAACTATAAGCGAGGAGTTAGTTTTATATTTATTAGGTACTATTAGCATAAGTTGCACTTTATTGTACACCGCTATAGTAAAAATCCTGAAAATTTACGATAATTCGCAAGTAACCAACGCGCTTAGCACGCAAGTAGGAACTTCAGAGGCCATACGTTTGTTAAACAAAAGATCAATTCATAATTTAAGTAACTCCGATGTGGATTTAAAATTTAAACAATGATTAGCCGGACTAATAGATGGTGATGGTTGTTTTTCGTTATCTAAAAAAGGTTATGCTAGCTTAGAAATTACAATGGATATTAGAGATGAACGAGCTTTACAGGCTGTAAAGAATGTTTACGGTGGTTCAATAAAATTAAGATCGGGTGTTAGTGCATTAAGATATAGATTACACAATAAAAAGGGTTTATTGAATCTTATTAATGATGTAAACGGTTATATAAGAAATTCTATCAGATTGATACAATTAAATTATATTTGTGTTAATTATGACCTAACTTTAAAATATCCTGAAAAGTTAACTTTAGATAACGGTTGATTCTCGGGATTTTTTGACGCAGATGGTACAATTACTATAAAGAGTACTACTTGACAACTATCTATCTCGGTTAGTCAAAAAACTTCTGAGTTACTAACACCTTTAGTTGAATTGTTTGGGGGTTGTGTTTATATTGATAGAGGTGGGAATGGATCTTTTAAATGATATGTTACCAAAAAAGAAGATATACTAAACCTGATCGAATATTTTAAAAAATATCCTTCAAGATCTGCTAAAAACAATAGATTACATTTATTACCAAAAATATATGAATTGAAGGGTATGAAAGCTCATGTTGCATCTTCAGAATCTTTATTGGCTAAAAGCTGAAATATCCTTATTAGTAAATGAAATAATTATGAATAAATTATGTGTTTAAAGATATGGTCCAACATATAATAATAAACATATTCTATATGTTGTTAATTTTTAGTCTATTTGCAAGTTATAGCTTTAATGAAAAATATTATAAAATAAATATAATCTTTTTGTTAAAGATGAGTTTAATTTTTAAGGTTATTATAGGTATTTTGGGGGTAATTTTTAGTATTTTATATTTAAATATTAATATCTTATATATCATAATATATTTATGAATAATATATGGTATTTTAAAATCTCAAAATAAAAAAATAACTCTTTTTAAACTATTTTTTATTGTTCAATTTTGAAGTTTACTGAATATAATTTATTATTTATTATTTTGCAATGTAGATTTTTTAAATACATTGTTATTTTCATTCTTTATTAATTATATATGTAATGAGAATACTGATCTGTATTCTAATATGGATCCTAAAGAATCTAAAGAAATTCTTGGGAAATTACATGAATTATTAAAAGAAATGGATTTAAGTTCTTTTAAATTTGATTTTTTTAAAGGAAAAGGTCCTAATCCCGACCCTGATTTTGAAAAATATTTAGGTTTATTTCTTGACATTGATGAAGAACCCAAAGAAGAATGAGGAGTGAGGGGTTATTCGAATCATAAGAGTTCTTATGGTGCAAAAAGTTTATATTCTGAAACAGCAAAAATTATAAGTAAAAAAATCGATGATTATAATAGTAAATTGGATTATTCTAGACAAAATGAATTATTAACAGAGAAAAATAAGATTATTAGTCTGAATAATTATATAGATTATAGTTATGGAAGTCTTAATAATTTTATTAGTAGATTTCCAATTAATAATCTTAATGATTTAAGTGGTTTTTTTTGATATGTTAAACAAGATATACATCATGAAATTGCACATTATAATTCTATGTTTGCAGCTAAATACTATTATGATAATAAAGATTCTTCGTTATTACCTAATAAATTCAAAGAATTATGAGATGCGTGACATTTATCACAAGCATTCCGTTTTGATCATTGATATAATAAATATTTTTTAGGTCCTATGGAGGCAGAGGATTATTCAGATACTTACAAAAATAATTTTTTTGAACAGAAAAATGTTTATGCGGAACTTTTAGATAATATCTTAATAGTTGGTACAGGGCTATTATGTAAAATATACATTTATGAAAATACCTTAAAATTTTATAATAAAGAAATGAAATATCCGGATTATGATATAAAAATCTTTCAATTTTATGAAAAAATTTGAGAATTCCATAAAGAATCTTTACAGAAATATTATCCCTTTTTTGATTATTATAATTGAAATTGTAAATTATATTTTTTGGAACATGCAACCAAAAACGATATTCTAAAATATAACGTAGATGGAGTAACACTGCCGAGGCTTTATGAGATTCCGAAGCTTTTTGAGTATATGGTAGAATTACCATATAAACCTACGACTGATAACGATATTCGCCCATATTGTTTTAATTATTTAAAATGTAGTCCTTTTACAAAAGGATTACATTTAATATATCCTCAATTTGACGTAAAAAATTTCTTTAGTAAAGTTGTAATAGAAAAATCTACACCTAAAAAAATTGAGTTTGGTGTAGGTTTAGTAAAATGTTTATTACCTACTTTTTCTATTTTACAATTTAAGGAATTTAGTTGTGAATTTATGTCTGTATGAAAAAAACCTATATGTTTAGAAAAATCTATTCATTATTCTGAATACTATAAAAATTTAAACTTAAACTTATCAGATAAGAAAGAGTTTTTATCAAAAACCTCTTATAAAAATGCTTTACATGTAAAAAATGAGTTATATAAAGATAAAATTAATATAAAGGATTTTTATAAAAAAAATATATAATATATAATAAAAATTTTAGAGTAAATAAAAATAAATAAAATAAAAAATAAAATAGACTAGTATGTAGCATCCAGAGGTTTATATATTAATTATACCAGCTTTTGGTATAATTAGTACAACTATTTCTGCTAATTCTAATAAATCAGTATTTGGTTACACAAGTAGCTCTTTAATAAAATCAATTTTATTAACGCAACAAACTATATGCAGGAAAGTCAGTCTCTATTTAGAAATATTACTAAGTACTCCCATAGTATGAAAATTTAGAGTTTCATTAGTAAAAATCTTAGTAATTTATGATAACCCGCAGATAACCAAAGCACGAAGTGAATACTTTAAACCGGGTATAAAAGAATTTACCTGGTTAAGCATGTTAGTAGGAATTTCAGAGGCCATACGTTTGTGATCAATTTTGCTTTATACTTTAAATTATTTATTTATGTTAATTAAAAACTTTTGTTTTTATATTTTTACTAATGTTAAATATTTTTTTATTTTCTTGTCTTTCACTAGCCGTAGGGTAAGAAAATTAACAACTGAAACGCTAAAATATGTATCGTTTTACACGACAGCGTCTCCATTAAAAGAAAATGGTTTTGTAAAATTAGAAAAACCTAACAATAATGAAATTCGCGAAGAAGATGCGAATAGTAATGATTCTTATCCGTCTTTTGATAACCAAGAAAAAAAGGACAGAAGTGTAGGGTTTTATGAATGGTTAGCCGGAGTTATTGATGGAGATGGTTGTTTTTTAGTGTCTAAAAAAGGGTACTGTAGTGTAGAGATAGTTACACAACTTAGAGATAAGAAAATTCTATACTTAATAAAACAACAATTTGGTGGGTCTGTAAAATTAATAAGTGGAAATAATCATTTAAGATATAGACTACACCATAAAAAAGGTCTATTAAATTTAATTGATAAAATTAATGGGTTAATGCGAAATCCTATAAGGATTTTACAATTAGGAAGAATTTGTGAAATTTATGGAGTAGAATTAAAAGATCCTAAACCTTTAACTTATTATAGTGGGTGGCTAGCTGGATTTTTTGATACTGACGGTAGTATATATATGAATGAAGCGTCAGGTCAATTATTTGTAACAGCTGTTCAAAAGAATAGATACATATTAGAAGCTTTAGTTGAATTGTACGGAGGTACAATATATCCTATGGTTAAACAAGAGGCTTTTAAATGAACTTGTTTTAAAAGAAAGAAGTTTTATCTTTGGTAAATGATTATTTTAAAGTTAACCCTTGTAGATCTGAGAAAATAATGAGAATTACTATGGCAAATGGTTTTTATAAACTTAGAAATCTTCACGCCCATTTTGCTTCGGATAACTCAGATTTAGGTAAAGCTTGAAAATATTATACTATCAAATGAAATAGTTTCATGGATAAATAGCTTTAAAGTATTATTATTATTAATTTGTTGATCAAGAGATGGTCCAATTTCATAAGACTTAATAAAAATTATAATAAACCTATTTTACAAATTTGAATATTCTCTCTACACAAAAAACATATTTAATTGATAATTAGTTTAATTTATATAATTTGGTATTATATAGGCATACTAATTAATTATTTATAAGCAATCAGTAGTGTTTACTGTTTATTTAGCTTAAAATATATTATTAGTAGGGTGGGGAAGGGGTACCCACTTTTACCAAATTCCTTTTTATTCTCTTCTTCTATAGGATGGAATTCATTTTAAATGTAATTTTATCCTTTTATGCCTTATCTATCCTGTATTCTTATTATTATGTCTTTTGTTCCAGTTATATACCTTATAATACTTCTGGATTTTACTATAGAATAAAGTAATTTAAGGTATTACTCCGCTTTCGCCTAAATCCTTTCATAAACAAATCCCGTGCTAGGGAGATATGAAGGTGTTCATAAATGAATGTTTAAATTTTTTAGGATAGTTTACTTCTCTGTTTCTCAGAATGCTACTGTTTAAGGCATAACTACAATAACTTAATTACCTTTTATCATGCTGAGGAAGGTTCTGTTTTTACATTATACAAATTTTCATAAGACCTTGTTTTAATAGTTGGCTGTTACTAGGCTCCATATTCGTGTTTCTAATCCTATGGGTAATGAATACGAGGCTTTGCCGTAAAAAGCTCATAAGAAAAAAGGTAAAAGTTGTACACTAACTACGGTTTTTATATGAAAAATCTTTTATAAGTAATCCTTTTCCTGCAGGGTCTAGGCTTATTTAAGATTAGTTATAAGTTCGATACAATTTTTAGATGAAGTAGCAGTCATTTAAAATTTAATTGTTCACTTCGTTTACTTTACCTATTATTATGATTGGAACAAGGTTTATAAAAATGAAAAATTAACTCCAATTGCGTGTACCCGAATGGGGATTTATTTATTCTAGAGTTTTAAGTATAAGTTTATTGGATTTAAAAGTTTGATTTGGCTTCGGGCAGAATTGAAAAAAGATTAAGTTTATTAAATATATATAAATTAAAACATGAAAAAAATTTTACTCAGCAATTTAAAAATTTTTAGAGTATTTTTAACCAAAAATATTCAAACTGCTACTTTTAAGAATGACTGTATACAGTCTTCATACTCACATGGTCCTTTTATTGGTGGATATTTTAAACGAATTCGTCCTGTATCCTGTATGATGCCTTTTACACCACGTTTTTATTATACGAGTGGAAAAAAATTAAACATCCACAAGAGAAGTGTAATAGGTAGCGGTGCTGTAATTGTTAACTCTTTAGCTTTTAATGTTCTACTAGGTTTTATGTTTGTTCGTAATTTTAGTGTTACTTATATTAAATATGCAGGTTGTGATGGGTGTGGTGGACGACATGCTTTGCTTTCTAGTGAAAAAGACAAGTTAAAGTTATTTGGAGTGGAGTTTACTAAAAATAAACCTGTCCCTGTTATAACTGAAGCTGAGAAAATTAAATCAGAAAAAGCAGAGGATTTAGCTGCTGCATATGAAAGAGATCTTGAGGCATTAAAAGCAAGAAAAGAAGAAATAAGGTCTGCTTTTGATAAAGCAACAGGTAAATTTGCTAATTATTTTAAGAAAGAAAAATATAAATATGCAAAGGAGGAGTTAGATATAGATACAGCAGAAAGAGGTATAAAACCTGTTTGTCCGAAAGTTGTTGATGTATACTTGGAAAAAACACACCAGGACCCTGATCGGGTGTTTGGTCAAAGATTAAATGAGGATAATAAGGGTTTTGCTAATTTATCCAGAGAGGCTTATAAAACTATGAGAGATTCAGTTAATAAGCATACTAAGGCAGAATATTTAATTAAAAAAAGGGATCCGTCTATAAAAGAGGGTAACCCTGAAAAGATAGATAAAGATTTATTTAGAAAAGATTTAAGTGTTGCATTTTCTGAAGATAAACCAGAAAATTCTTCTTCTGAATCTAAAGCAGAAAATTCTTCTGAAGTTAAAGCAGAGAATTCATCTAAAAGATCTTTTGAACAAGCGGGAGAATCATCTAACGATTCAGCAAATAAACGGGCTAAAACAGAAAATAAGTCAGCTATTGATTATATTCTTGAAAAACAGAACTGTGAAATGCCTGATACTTATGAGTCAGATGGAGGAGAATAACTTTTGGAGTTCTGATTTTCAGTTTTTGCCTTATCTAATAACTTTATTTATATGAAAGTCAAGGCTTCATCCTTATAGCTTTAGTTTTAGTATTAAAGAGCCTACGTCTTTAATGAGTTAAAAAAAAAAGGGGGATATTCAATTGTTTGAATAAGAGTAGGTACTTATTTACTAACTTTATGATTAGGTTTCATAAATTAAAAAAAATAGGTACAGGGTGGTTTTATAATTATAATATTATGTTATAATTATATTATAAATTTGGTTATGCATTCAGCTACGTACCCTGAACCTCTAAACCGGTGGTTCTAATTCTTTGGATAGGGGAGAGGGTAAAACCAAAATATATATGTGTGTAGAGAGCTAATATATATTCAAATATAACTATTAATTAGGTAGTTATATAAAAAATTAATAAGTTTATGATTAGTACATAGGAATGGTTTATGCTATGATGTCAATTGGAATATTAGGATTTATTGTATGAAGTCATCACATGTATACAGTTGGTTTAGACGTGGATACAAGAGCTTACTTCACTGCCGCTACATTAATTATTGCTGTGCCTACAGGAATTAAAATATTCTCTTGATTAGCTACATGTTATGGAGGATCTATAAAATTAACACCTTCAATGTTATTTGCATTAGGTTTTGTATTCATGTTTACAATTGGAGGGTTAATAAACAACCACTTAGCCCTCCCTCTGCTTTCAGATAAGACTACCATATGCTGGGAAGTTCTGACAATTATGATACTAGAGTTTTATTCAATCTCAGTAACAAAGCATAATTTTGAACAATCAGCAGGAAACCTACGGATTATACCCTACAATTTAAATATACAAGCTATGGCTTGGGGTTGCAAGATGTGGGGCTCCTCAGAGACTAAGCGTAGTCCTCATAATTTATTATGAGAAGATATAGTCCACGTAAAACAAGATTCATTAGTCTTAAATTATAGGGCAATAAATATCCGATATTTTTCTAACTTTAGTAATAAAGATAACCAAGATAACACCAAAAATTTAAAGGCTGTAAAAGTTTATGATAACTTTAAAGAAGATAGAATTAATATAATAAACGAAGAAAAAGGTAGATCAGGTGTTTACTTTTTAATTAACAAGGTAAATAACCATACTTATGTAGGAAGTTCTATTAATTTAGCTTCTAGAATGAGAAACTATCTTAATAAAGCTTTTTTAAAAAGCAAACAAAATATTAATATGCCTATTACCAAAGCTTTACTTAAGTATGATCCTTCAAATTTTTCTCTTTTAATTCTAGAATATGTAGAACCCGCATTTTTAACTGCTAGAGAAACTTTTTATATTACACATGTCATGCCTTATTATAATGTTTTAAAACAAGGTTACTCTTCTTTAGGTTATATGCAAACTGAGGAAACCAAGAAGTTACTATCTGAATTAGCCAAGAATAGGGTGCATTCTGATGAAACTAAAGGTTTAATAGCCAGAGCTGTTACAGGTGAAAATAACCCTTTTTATAATAGAAATCATTCTATAGAAAGTAAGTTAAGAATGATTGAAGCTAATTCTGCTTACCCTGTCTACATATATAATTCCTTTAAAGAGTTATTAGTTATTTTCCCTTCTGTTAAAACTTTAGCTAAATTAATTAAATCTAATCATTCTACATTAGTTAAAAATATCCAAGAACAAACAATACTTAAAGGCGAATGATGTTTAAGTAATATACCTTATAATTTAAGTGACACACCTAGAATTGCAGATTGAAATTCAAAAGAATGTGAAAAATTATTATTAAATATTAATAATAATAGTCATATTTTAAAAGCAGTATTTGTATATGATATTAATAGAAAATTTATAGAAAAATATGAAGGAGTGATGGCTGCTCAAAGAGCCTTAAATATATCTCATAGTACTATAAAAAAGTATGCTAAGGTAGGCGGTGTTTATAATGGTTATATTTTTAGTTATGAAAGATTAATAGATTAACCTAATATTAGATTAATGAATAATTTTTATAGTAAGTGGTGTAGTTTTAGCAAATGCTTCTTTAGATATAGCATTCCACGATACTTACTACGTAGTTGCTCAAATGGGCCAGAATAGTTTATCTTCTATTAAGAATTATTTTGCAGCTGACTATATGCTGGAAACTATATTATTTGTGTATTATTTACTATTTATTAATACGTTTTATCTTTATAAACTAGATGTTAGTAGGAAGAATATTCTTTTAAATAGTCAAAATGATGATACTACGATAAGTTCTAAACTTATGAATATACAATCAGCAGAAAACTGTGAAGGATTCTCAGAGACTGCACGTCAGCTACCAGATATTGAAGATTATAAGTTTTGAAGCTGATTTGCGGGTATAATAGATGGTGATGGGAATTTTGATATTAGAGTAGCTCCTACAAGTAATAAAAGAGTTCTTAAACAAATTAGAATTAAGTTACATAATAGAGATATTAGAATATTAACACGTATACAAGATTATTTACATATAGGTAGAATTAGAACTGATAAAAATAAGCCTTATTCGATATACATAGTCTCTACTAAAGAAACTACGATGTATATTATTAAGAATATCAATGGATTAATTAGACTTAAAGTACCTGGATTTAAAGAGGCTTGTAATTTATACAATATAGATTATATTGAAGCCAATTATAATATAGGATTATATGATCCTTATTTAGCAGGGCTAGTTGATACTGACGGTAGTATAGTATTTAATTATGCTGGTAATAGAATAGAATGTAATTTAGAATTCCAATATAATGAATATACATCTAAATTAAATTTTGATAACACTATATTAAATTGTAAACCCTCAATGGTTAAACGTAAAAAATCTTCAGGGTTAGATGGCCCTAAAGACTTCACATCTATCGCATTTAAGTTTCAAAACGTTAATAATATGCTATTTATATATGATTATTTTATGCATAATAGATTATATTGTGATATGAAATTCTATAGAGTTACTAAAATTAAACCCTTTATAGAAATTAGAAAATATAAAACATTTCCTACACATAGTGTAGAGCATAAAATATATTCAGACTTTGTGATAGATTGACTTAAATATGAGAATCCTTTATGATATAAAGTACCTTGTGTTAGTAAATATCTATTTTATAAGGATAAATAGTATACTTATTACTGGTAAAGATACAGTCCAATAATATTAATAACTATAGAATAATTATGTTTAGTTTATATTTGTTTATAAAACTATTAGTTAATTATTATGCTTAATGGTAGTATATTCCTATATAAATTTTTAGATATTTTTTTTGATACTTCTAAGTGTGAAATTTTTATTTATAAATTTTATTTAATACTTTTTACTTTTTTTAAACTTTTAGTTGTATTGCCTTTAGTGTTTATTTTTATTAGATATCCTGCAAACCATTTTATTCTATCTATTCAAGGTTTAAGTCCTATGCTTATTATTGTATTGCTTATATTCTATAACTTAGGGTTAATTTATATTAATTTCAAATTATTTAAATATATAGAACATAATTTATTTCCTTATTTTTTAGAAATTTATATAACAATACCTGTTATAGAAAAATGGGATTGAATATTTTATAATATGTATCCAATTTCTTTTGAAGAGTATGGAAAGTTGGATACTCTTAAATCTCATTTTAATAAATATGGCCTTATAAGTAGGCAAAAATGTAAAGAAGCGCAACATACTGCTAATATTTTAAATAATATTGCACCTATAATGGATAGAAGTGGGAAAGGTGGACTTCATGATAGTTTTATTGATTCAGCTAAAAGGTTTCAATGTGAATCAGATAAACAAGCTAGTGACGTTGAATTTTTTACACAACAAGCTAGATACCTAGCTCATTTTCTTGAAAATGGTACTGTAGGATAACCTTTAATTAATAAATTTAATGCTAATTATTTTTATAAAATAAAATTTATAAAATAAAATATATAAATAAAAATTAAATATAGATTTATGCATTTTCACTATGTTTTAAGTATGGGGGCTGTTTTTGCAATGTTTAGTGGATGATATTTCTGAGTACCTAAAATATTAGGTTTAAATTACAATATATTACTATCTAAAGTTCAATTCTGAATTTTATTCATAGGGGTTAAACAAAAGGGAAGACTTTTTGAAAAAGGAAAAAGATTGTTTAGTTCTACAGGAAAAGGTGGTTCACCTTTAAATCCCGAAGAGTTTATTCTTTTTTTTGATAATGTTAAAGAAAATAAAAAAAACATATACAGAGAATTAAGAAATAAAGCAGGTATCTATGTTTTTATTAATAATAAAACTAACCAATTATATGTAGGTAGCAGTATTAATTTAACTAAAGGAATGGTAAGTTATTATTATTATTATAATTCAGATAAACCATCTCAATTAGTTATAATTAGAGCGATGAAAAAATACGGATTGGATAATTTTTCTTTAGGTATTAAAGAATTTTGTGATAAGAATCCTCAAATTTGTATAGATTTAGAACAAAAATGAATAGATTATTACAAACCTAAATATAACGTTTTAATTACTGCAGGTAATTCATTAGGTTACAAACATAGTATTGAAACCATTAATAGATTAAAAGAAATTCTTAGTAAAGAAAAACATCCTAAGTACGGGAGTATTACATCTGTTGAAACAAAACAGGCTATTCGTGAAGGAATAAAATTATATTATTCAAACAATAGTCATTCTAGTAAAGGATTAAAAGGTAAATTATCTTCACAATATGGTATTGGAGGTAAATTAGTATTTTGTTATAATAAAACAGATAAAGAATTAATTTTCCCTTCTATTAATGCTGCTAAACAACATTTCAAAGTTAGATGAAGTTTTATAAAAAATAATATTGATACAAAAGAATGAATAATCATTCATGGTGAAGAATGATTAATACAATCTATACCTAAACAAAAAGAGTAGATTAGCCCCTCCTAATCCTTCTATATGCTGGAAACTCTCATAAAGCTTAAGTATTATAATTCTTATAGTGAAAATCTTAAGTGTATCTAGACTATCAGCAGGAAACCAAAATAGCAAGCCACGTTATGAGTAGGATCCTCAGAGACTAAACGAAGGAAATTCTTTAATATATTTTTATTAAATAATTAAGATATAGTCCAAACATTCCCGGATTGCTTTTTCTTTATGCTAATTTAGATAAGAATTCCTTTTATTAATGCCAATAGGTTAATCTATAAAGTAAATTAGGAAAAGTAATCTCTAGTAAGTAATCTGACTTTTTTTCCCCAACACTTTTTAGGTTTACAAGGTATGCCTCGGCGTATTAGTGATTATCCTGATGCTTTTGCAGGTTGAAATTTAATTAGTAGTTTTGGATCTATTGTTAGTGTTGTAGCTGCTTGATTGTTTTTATTTATAGTTTACGATCAACTTGTAAGCGGTAAGGTTTCAAGTAGGTACCCTTGAATGACACCTCAGTTTTATACTGATACTCTTCAGGCACTATTAAATAGAAGTTATCCTAGTCTAGAGTGAGCACTTAATAGCCCGCCTAAACCTCATGCCTTTGTAAGTTTACCATTACAAAGTGATATTTCTTTTATATCTTTAGATAAAAGGAGGAGGGACTAATAATAAGCTAGATAATAAAAACACAGTTGAATTATTATCAGCTGCATCCTGTGTTTATACTAATCTCCATATTCCAAGTACTTTAGTTAAAATCCGTCAGGATCTAAAATCCTTAAGTGGAGTATACGCTTTATGGTATTCGGGTTCTGACTCGGTTTATGTTGGTAGTTCAGTTAATTTAGCTAGCAGAGCTTTAGATCATATTAAAAATCGCCAATCTAATACTTACTTACAAAACGCTATAGCTAAGCATGGTTTAGATAAATTTTCTTTTTATATCTTGGAGTTGTTACCTGAAGATTGTTCTTCTTATGATGACTTGTTAGATCTAGAGCAAAAGTATCTTGATTTATTTCCTAGTAAATATAATTTTGAGAAATTTGCTAGAAAATCTAGAGCAGGTACACTAAGTTCAGATGAATCAAGAAAACAGATGAGTGATCTTAAAAAAGCTAGTTATACTGAGGAACGTAAACACCAGATTTCCAAACAATTTAGTAAAGAGTTGTTTTTATATGACGCTAGTACTTTAAATTTAATTAAAAAGTATAGTAGGCAAGGAGAAATGATTGAAGAGTTACAAGTAAGCTTTAAAACTATTATAAAATACAGGGACTCTGGTAAAGTTTTTAGAGGTAAATATTTAGTCTCTTCTAAATTAATGTAAGAAAAATGGTATCCATCTTTCTTGTTTAATAATTAGGAGTTTTAGTAATTTTCCTTGCCCTGCAATCAATAAAGTTAGCAAATAGAGCTTGCTTTCAATTATTTCTTGTTTACAGAAAAGTTCTTTTTTACAAAAGTTGCATGAATTAAAAGTTTTATTTACAGATATTCTTTATAAATCAAAACAATAATTCATGTAAATCTCATTAGCTTAAAGGTAAAGTAGAATAGTCCTAATATTCTGATTTTAGTTCGAATCTAAAATGAGGTAAATTTACGGGTGAATTAATTTACAGGAAGTAGCATTATATAACTTAAAAACGGAAAAACACTGTGTACTAATTAAAAAATTAAATTATAAAAGGAGGTCTAATACATTAACTATACATTTTTTTTAGTCTACAAGAGGGTTTTTAATTTATTTAGTAGCTCGATAAAAACATTCTTCCCTCTTTCAATGTTGGGGGCCTACATTAGAAATTTTGTAGTGCTTTATAGGTGGCTTTAACTTCAGCCCCTATTAAAAACTTGGCAAATTGCTGGAAGGACTAAAGGTGTAATCCCTTTACGTATAATCAGCAGGCAATCTTTCTTTATAAAAAAGAAAGCAGCTTCAACGATCAAACGCCAAGTGCCCTCGATTTAAAAATTAAATTTAAATAAGGGTAGTGATATGATCTAAGTGAAATAGTGACTAATAAGCATTATTTTATCTTGACTAGATTTACCTGAATCTAAATCATCTAGTTCATATAACTTGAGTCCTAAAATACCTGCTGCAAAAGATCAAATGGATATTCTCCAAAAAAAGATAGATATTTGTATTGAAAAAATATCTCAAGATCTTGAATCTTCCGAATCTGAAGGTACAAAATCTAAAAATAAAGGTAAACAACCAGAAAGATAAAAAAAAATTCTCATTAGCTCAAAGGTAGAGCAGGATACTTCTAATATCCCTATTTTAGTTCGAATCTAAAATGAGAATTCAAACAATGAGTAATTACTTAAAATAAATTATAATTACTCTTCATCTATATTTATTATATTCTTTACATTATTTATGGAGAATATTTTATTAGAATAATAAGAAGAAAAATGTTATTTTTACCTCCAACTCTTATATCAGTTATTGAAGTTCTTTTAGTTATAGTTCCAGCGTTGCTTAGTGTAGCTTATGTTACTGTAGCAGAAAGAAAAACTATGGCCAGTATGCAAAGAAGATTAGGTCCTAATGCTGTAGGTTATTATGGATTATTACAAGCGTTTGCAGATGCTTTAAAACTTTTATTAAAAGAATATGTAGCACCAACGCAAGCTAATATAGTATTGTTCTTTCTAGGTCCTGTTATAACATTAGTTTTTGCACTATTAGGATACGGAGTTATTCCTTATGGACCTGGTTTAGCTATTAGTGATTTTAATTTAGGTATATTATATATGCTGGCTGTATCATCTTTAGCAACTTATGGGATATTATTAGCTGGATGAAGTGCTAATAGTAAATATGCTTTTTAGGATCTCTTAGAAGTACTGCTCAATTAATTAGTTATGAATTAATACTAAGTTCTGCTTTATTATTAGTTATTATGTTAACAGGTAGTTTAAATTTAACTGTTAATGTTGAATCACAAAGAGCTGTATGATTTATATTACCATTATTACCTATATTTATAATATTTTTTATAGGATCTATAGCAGAAACTAATAGACCTCCTTTTGATTTGGCTGAGGCTACTAATATGATTTGGTCTCATTAAAGATCACAAATTGCTGGGAACTCCACTCTTTTTTTTATAGGATAATCAGCAGGGAAATTAACATATAATGTTAAAACCTTCAGAGACTAGACGTGATCATTTAATATGAATTTATATTAGATAAGGTATAGTCCAAATTTGTATGAGAATACAAAATAATAAAAAAAAATGAAATCATATTTAAATATGAACTCTTCCGTCACTACCTTAGGCGTGATATCTAGATTAAAAGTTTGTACGGTAGCTAGTTATAGATATTATTTTACTTCAAAATCAGATTCACAATCATCTGAGCTACCTCCTGTTCCTATTTTTATTATTGATAATTTAAATCATGAGGATTGTATTAAGTCTTCTAGAATATTATTAAAAAAATAAAGGAGGTATTTATTCTTTTATTAATACAGTCAATGGTAATCAATATATCGGGAGTGCGAAAGATTTTTATTTAAGACTTAATGAACATCTCGAAAATAAGAAGTCTAATCTTGCTTTACAAAAAGCATTGGCTAAATATGGTTTAGATCAATTTAAATTTTGTAATTATGAATATTTCACATATGAAAATAAAATTATAAGTCATAAAGCTTTAACTGACCTAGAGACTAGTTATATTAACAGATTTAATTTTGATAGTCTTTATAATTTTAAAGCAACAGCTACAAGTTCTTTGGGTTATAAGCATACAGAAGAAGCAATATTAAAGATGGTTGATTATTATAAAGATAAGAATAATCATCCTATGTATGGTAAAACTCACACAGAAGAAGCACTAACTTTAATTAGTAAACCAGGTGAGTTAAATCCTATGTTCGGCCTTTGGTTTTCCCTTTGGTCAAAAACCAAAGGGAAAACTAGAAAACATGGTGAAGCAACTAAAGTGGCTATGAGTGAAAAGAAGAATAAATATGCTTTAGGTGTAGGTCTTGATGATTTAAATGACAACTTAATTTTAAAGTTTAAGAATAATGTATAGTTAGCTA
This sequence comes from Eutypa lata, assembly GCA_022661535.1. NCBI lineage: Eukaryota > Fungi > Ascomycota > Sordariomycetes > Xylariales > Diatrypaceae > Eutypa > Eutypa lata. The sequence continues at coordinate 181,261 of JAKULF010000022.1, forward strand.
AACATTTAGATATTTCTAAGGTTACAGTAGGTAAGTATTTAAATTCGGGTCTTGTATATAATAAAACATACCGGTTTAAACCTATACAAGATTAGTACGGTTTATGGTTTTTTTTTGGAATCAGAATTAGTTAGTGGATTTATGACTGAACACGCTGCAGTTGTTTTTGTATTTTTTTTTTTAGCTGAATATGGTAGCATAGTATTAATGTGTATTTTAACTAGTTTATTATTTTTAGGTGGTTATTTAATATTAGATATTATTTATTTGCTAAGTTATTTAGATTTTATTATTTGAGAATTCTTTATTATAGACTGAATCCTTGTTTTAGATTATCTTATTGAAGATATAATGAATACACCTGCTTTAGAAGGATTGGTCTATGGGTTTAGTTTAGGATTAAAAAGTTCTTTAATGATTTTTACTTTTATTTGAGCCAGAGCTTCTTTCCCTAGAATACGTTTTGATCAATTAATGTCCTTCTGTTGAACAGTTTTATTACCAATAGTTTTTGCTTTTATATTATTAGTACCTTGTATTTTATATAGTTTTGATATATTCCCTATTAATATAAATTTATTTTAAATTTTATTTTTATTAATATATAGTATTAAATTAATATGTAATTTGTTTTACATAATATAATCATGTAATTGTTTACTTATGATGTAATTTTAGTTTAATTATATGGGAAGTTTTATTTTATTAAAGATAATAAATGTTATTATCATCTTTATTATTTATACCTATTTTAGGGATATTTTTAATCTCTAGCAATATGTCTTATGAGGATACAGAACTAAAAATAAGATCTTATAAAATAACAGCTCTTGTAACATCTATTTTAAATTTAGTTATATCTTTAGTAATATTTCTATTATTTGATTTTAGCAGTAATCAATTTCAGTTTGTTGGTGGGGTTCCGGCCCTACCTTACGGGATTTATCTTGGGGTAGATGCAATTTCAATCTATTTTGTATTACTTACTACTTTGATTTTCCCTATCGTTATAATATCAAATTGAAATTCGATAATTACAAACGTTAAATCTTATTTAGTAATTGTTTTACTGCTTGAGAGTTTATTACTAGGGTCTTTTTTAGTCTTAGATGCTTTGTTGTTTTATATTTTTTTCGAGGCAATACTACCACCTTTATTCTTACTATTAGGATTATTCGGTTCTAGTAATAAAGTTAGAGCTAGTTTTTATCTATTTTTATATACTTTGTTTGGTTCATTATTCTTACTGCTAGCTATCTTAACCATGTCTTCTATAATGGGTGCTACAGATTTCGAGGTGTTATGAAAATCAAATTTTGATTATTATATACAAATTGTTTTATTTTGCGGTATTTTTATAGCAATTTCTATTAAAACGCCTCTTTATTTTGTTCATACTTGATTACTAAAAGCCCACACTGAGGCACCGTTAGGTGGAAGTATTATCTTAGCAGCTATAGTCCTTAAGTTGGGATTATACGCAGTTCTAAGATTAATTCTACCTGTACTCCCTGAAGCTTGTGTAGCTTTAACACCATTTGTTTTTGTAATAGGGGTAGTAACTATAATATATGCTAGTTTTAGTACAATAAGAACTACAGATATTAAAGAGTTAATTGCCTACTCTTCTGTTTCCCATGCAGCTGTATATTTAATGGGTGCATTTAGTAACACTATCCAAGGAATAGAAGGAAGTATAATTTTGGGTTTAGCCCATGGATTAGTTAGTCCTGCTTTATTTATTATTGCCGGAGGGTGCTCTATGAAAGATCAGGAACTCGTAATATTAGCTATTACCGAGGAATAGCTCAAATGATGCCTCTGTGTTCCATTTTATTTTTTATCCTTTGCTTAGGTAATTGCGGGGCTCCTTTAACTTTAAATTTTGTAGGTGAGTTCTTATCGTTATATGGAGTATTTGAAAAATTACCATTGCTAGGTGTTTTTGCTGCTTCATCTATAGTATTTTCTGCTGCTTACACAATATATTTATTTAACAGAATATCTTTTGGAGGATCATTCAGTTTATTTTTCCAAGAAAATTTCCAAGATCTAACTAAAAGAGAATTCTTTATATTATTAACTCTAGTATTCTTTACTATATTATTCGGTATTTACCCAAGCTTTATCTTAGATGGTATACATCATGGTGTATCAGGTTTAATATATAGTTTTAGTGAAATCTCTACTACGTTGGACATGTCTTATGTTAATATTCCCCTGAGTTAACATTTAGTTATATCTTTAGTATTATTGGCTTTTAGTAGTAATCAATTTAAGATTAATCAATTTCAGTAGTAGAAGCGAAGGAGCTAGGACCTGATACAACTAAGATTATTAAGTAATGTATTCACTTTGCCGCTCTAAAAAATCTTCTGGATGTAGCAAAGTGGGTACATATATACTTTTTTAAGAGTATAGTTCAGGTAAAATAGGGAGCACACACTCCGAGTTCTCAGTTCAAATCTGAGTGTTTTTTGTCATCCTTTACGAAGGTAAAAAGAAAAGATATCTAAATATGAATAATTTGCTTATTGTATACGAAACTTACGCAAATGGTTTATTTGCAAATATTTCCTATTATTTAATAATGTTGGGTTTAAGTTTTATAGGTTTACACTTTACTGCTTCTAATTTAATTTACGGTATTGATGCAGATTCTAGTAGTGTAATTAGTTTAGGGGTTGCAGGGGTTATGCTCAAATCTGAAGGAGGAAAGTATGAAATTGGAATTTCAGTTAAAGAAGGTGAAGAGACATCTATAACCGATCGTACGGGTAATTTCATAGAATGATTTAGAGGGTTCGTTGATGGGGAAGGTTCTTTTATGATAGCAAAGAATAAATCTCTATTTACTTTTTCATTTGCAATACAGTTACATAAAGATGATAGAGCGGTGCTTCACTATATTCAAGGAAACTTAGGGTTAGGTAAAGTGACAGTTAGCGAAAATTTAGTTAAGTTTTTAATTGTGAATCAGAAGGAAGTTGCCAAATTAATAGAAATATTTACAGCTAATCCTTTAAACACTACTAAAGTACTTAATTTTTTAGGTTTTAAGAAGGCTTTTGAGCTTTATACTAGTTCTACATCTAAATCTGAAAGTACAATAAGAGAGATAGAGATAATTAGAAGTGGTCTTAACAATAAGAGATCTTCTTTTCAAAAGCCTGAGGGACACAAGCTTCACATTACTCCTTCATGACTATTAGGGTTTATTGAGGGAGAAGGTACTTTTTGTTCAAAGGAAGAGTTTTCGTTTAGAGTTCAGTTTAGGGCAAGCTGAAATAGATCTAGATTTAATGGAAGAAATCAAAAACTTCTTTGATTCTTTCCCTGGTGTAGTAAATGGGCGTTATAAAGGGAACCTTGTTGTAAATTTATACAACTATCCGGGTAAAACCTTAAACACAAATCTATGGTTAAGCTTTTTATTGTTAATTATGCATTTATTTGTGATCATTTTATTCCCTTATTTAACTCTCTTGTGTGACATAGTAAGAAGGAACTAGATTATTTAGATTGGTTAAGTATTTCCAAGTTAAGAGATATGGGGCTTCAGTATACAGAAGAAGGTTTAAAGTTAATGCAGTTAATATTAAGCCAGATGAATTCTTATCGGTTATCTACTTCATCATCTCCCCGGGTAGATAGGGAAGTATTACGGTTAAATGTTGATAAGTTGTTAAATGGTCCTTCTAACTTAGAGTTAAGAAGGATGGTAGAATTTTATCAAATCTTTAAATAGACACGCTTATAACCCTAAATCTCAAATTGTGCAATTGTGTGAAGCCGGTAGTGGAATAGTACTTCAATCATTCGAATCTACTAGTGCTTGTGCTAGGCTTTTAGGATACCTCAATCTACGGCTTCCAAAAGGTTAAATAATGAAATACCGTTTTTATTTGAAGATAAAACTGTGTATTTAAAGAGAGAAGAGGTTTTAGTAGATGTTGCTGAGCTTGATTAAAAGATACTTAAATTAAACGATAGTTATTTTTTTATTTCCAAGTGTATCGCTTGATTCCTGTGTTTTAGATGAGTTATTCTTTCTATAGAGTAAGAAGCACTAAGCTTTTTTGCTTTAATTATTACCTGCAGTTGGTTACAAGATATAACCAAAGAATTTACTTTAATAGTTATTCATCGACTGATGTTATTAGTAATAATCATCGGCGTTGGAAAGGAGAGATGGTGGGTATATTAATGTTAAATCTTATTTAATAATAATGTATATTATCTAGAAACATAATGTTATATTTAGCAGTATTTTTTAGTATTAGATATTTTATTATTTTATATATTTTTTGAATCAATTCTTCCTCCCCTGTTTTTATTATTAGGGCTTTTGGGTCTTCAAACAAGGTTAGAGCTAGCTTTTATCTTTTCTTGTACACATTAAAAAATTACCTTTTTCAGTGTAAAAGAGCCAAACTACGGGGAAGCCTAAAGCTCTAGTAACCAAAGTTGTAGAGGAAACTTTACAACCGGCCTGATTAATGCTTCAGGGTAAGGTAACATCACTAGTTTTCATTACACCGTTATGAAAACCCTGCTTCGCAAGGAGATGAGAGAGCGTTTCGCTCCTGAAATGGGTGATCACGTATCTAAATCAGATTATCCCGGTTACGCGGGAATCTGTAAAAGAGCAACGAGTAGACGGCTCTTCAGATTCTAGGACTTTAGTTTCTGTAAGGTGTACTCTAGTTGCTGGGAAACCAGTTTTTGCGAGAAAATTCCTTTTCATTCTCATAATCGCAGAGTTGTAATGGGGCTTTTTAGCGTAGCACAAAAAGCTTTTATACATTCAACTAGACCTATACAAAAAAACCTAACTTTGGAGTACACAGAGCAAGTAAATAATACTTCGATCTCCGTAAAATCTACGGCTATAAATAAGTTAGATCCTAATTTTATTACAGGATTTGTAGACGCAGAAGGGTGTTTTATTTTAGGGGTATTCGCAGATAGTAATTATAAAATAGGTTATAAAGTTCAAGCTATATTTAAAATTAATTTAGATAATAAAGATTATGATTTATTATGTCAAATTAAAGATTATTTTGGGGCAGGAAGTATTACAAAACATGGGAACACTACTTTGCAATATGCAATTAAATCTTTGAAAGATTTAAACATACTTATTTCTCATTTTGATAAATATCCATTGATTAGTCAAAAATGGGCAGATTACCAACTTTTCAAGTCAGCGGTTTTACTACTTAAAAATAAAGAACATCTAACTAGAAGGGTTTAATAAAGTACTTAGCATCAGAGCTTCTATGAATCTAGGTTTATCAGATGAATTAAAGCTAACTTTTCCTAATGTTACTCCGATTTCAAGACCTTTACTTTTAGATAGAAGTGTTAAGATCCAAATTGATTAGCAGGTTTTACTAATGGAGAAGGATGTTTCTTTATTTCTATTCGAAAATCTTCTTCTTGTAAAATAGGTAAAGCTGTAACATTGAAATTTCAAATAGCTCAACATAGTAGAGATACTGAGCTTATGAGAAACATAATAACTATTTTAGGATGCGGTAGAATTGAATTAAACTTATCTAGATCAGTTGTATATTTTGTAGTTATGAAATTTGAAGATATTACCCTTAAAGTAATACCATTTTTTGGCAAATATCCCATTAAAGGTGCGAAAATCTCAGATTATCACAGTTTTAAAAAAGCGGCTATTCTAATGAAT
>JAKULF010000029.1:0-10650 GCA_022661535.1 Eutypa lata
GGTATTTTATCTTTAGGCATGGAAAATGATCTGTAGATTGCAAATGCTAATGAAGATGTTGTAGGGCATTTGGTTATATCAACTTCAAACGATTTGTAAGTTTCCAATCTAAACTTTAAAACAACTTGATATAAAGCTATAGTATCAATATTACAATATTTTATAAGTTCTTTCTTTAGATTTCATTTTTTAGGATATGAATTACAATATTTATTATAATCTTCTATAGTGAAATCTTTTGTATGAGCCTTATAAAAATAATCATATCCAGGTACAGGTCCAACATAATTAATAGAAAAATTCGAATTATTTAGAAACTTTAATGGGAAATGAGCTTTTCTAGTGTCAACCTTAAAACTTTTAGATAAACTATCTAATGAGTTTGGAAGTATTAACATAGAATCATAAAAATGTAGTGTACAAGCTCTCTTTTTATCTTCCCCTGTGTAATATTTAAATGTTAATTTCAACATGTTGTTATCTCTCATAAGTGGTTTAACTTCACCTAATGTAGAGAGAACATCTATCATAAAAATCGCATCAAAATATGAGAAGTTATGGATATATATTTTATAACCATCATACCTTCTCTTCATAATGTATCTAAGTCCTTTAGCCATATCTAACTTTCACGATTTAGTAAAGGTGAAACTAAGGTTGTAGTAGCCATTATAAATAGACATACAAACAGGTATCATCTTTTTATCAGACCTTAATCTAGATTCAAGATCTAGTGTCATTATTCTAGGTTTTTCAGAAAGTATATCTTTATTTCTAACATCTATAAAACTCACATTTTTTAGTGTTGAGTAGTAAATAATTTCCCCATTATCGAAATAATAGACTTTGTCAGGTTTCTTATCTACCCCATCCCCATCACCAACAATAGTTCTTTTAAATAGAGTTAAATCTTGACATCTACTAGTAGATTCATCAATAAAAGTGAATAGTATAACCCCCTTATTACTCACTATAACGAAATATCTATCATCATTTATATTAATATTAAAATCTAGGTTATAATAACTATCATTTTCTATTTTAAGCGGGAATGTTGTATGTGCATTCTTATATTCATTAAAGAATCTGATGTTGGGTCAAAGAGTTAGATCCATAGTTCTAGGTATTGAATATTGCTTATACTTGAAACTATTTTCTACTAATCTTTTATGATCAGCTCTTTCAACATCACCACCAAAATGTTTATTATCTCCAACTAAAAATTTCTCATATTTTGTTCCTTTAATATTTTTAAGACGTTTAAATTCAAAAATGATATTACCCATAGGATAATTGTTCGTAAATAAGTCATCCATGATTTTTTCCTGGGAGAAATCAACCCATAAGTTTTCAGATGTAAAAATAAAACATAATGTATTATATAAAGTTCAGAAATCATCAATATCAGCCACTTGGACTGTGCAACATGATCTAACATCCCCATTAGGAAACTGAATTTTCCACATAAAAGCAAAATGTTTATCCTTAAAATTTAGTTTAAACGAATTATAAAACATGTTAAGTTGCTCTTTCAAAACGTTAGGTGTAATTATAGGATTGTTAGAACAAATAAGACTGTATCAATAATATTTATTACGCTTAGGGTTTTTAAACTCACTAAAATCAAACATTTTATTTTGGTTAGATTCTGAATTATAAGTTGATGTAGAATAGTTTGCTTTCGATACGGATCTAAAATCCTTATAATTCTTCATCAAACGGTTGAAATTCCCTTTGATAGGACGAGTTAATAATTCCTTTTTATCTTTCCTGATGTTACTATCAGGTGTAAAAATTATTCTAATTATACCGGATGAAGAGTAGAGTCTATCTCTATATTTATTCTTCTCCCCATTTAAATAATCTCATATTTGTTCTCTTATTGTCTCAATTGTAGTAAGATATTTTTGGGTCATATCTTCTTTTGTTATAGCTATAAATCTCAAAATAGTTACATTTTTAGCTCCCCTATAAGCCATAATAGACATTCTATATATGATACCAGAATTTATATGAGAAGATAAAGCCTCATTAAGTTGTGAATTATATAGAGTGTCTATATAATCACCTTTCACCCCAAACTCAAATAAAACACTATGTGGTATATAGAGAACAATAACCCCCTTCGATGAGGCTTTTTTCTTATGTTTACCTATAGGACTTCTATCTAATGTAACTATAGCAGATATTCTTTTATATACGTAATCAGGTGTAACACTACTCATATAACGCGGGAGAAAAATTTGCTGTTCTGTTAATAAAGGCGGGGTAAAAAATCCAAATAAAAAAGTATGAGGAAGATTTCTGTTGTTTAAAATTTTCATCATTGATATAATATATAATTGAGATGGTGAATTCGCAGCATGCAACAAATATTTCACCACAGAGTTGTTTATACTAGCTAAAATATGCTACTTTTTAACAAGTCCAGCTATACTATTTACCCTAATAAAAGATAAAATATAGAGTTTAAAAATCCTATTTAAAGCGCAAGATGTACAGTAAAAATAAGCCTTTTCCCCTTTTCAGGAGTGTAAGTGAGAGGATAACAAAAGTTTGAGTCTCCCTCATAAGGATGTGGTGAAAAATGTTAAATTTTTATTTTCTGTTTTTTATCTAGTAAAATTGAAATGGGGAGGAATCTAAGTTAAATGTAAGATTTTTTTCTTCAAAATATGGGGTTTATCTTCCTAAAAGAGAAAAAATCTTTAAAATTGCAGAGCATTTCAAAAATCAAAAAACAAATAAAAATATATTCTTAATACAATGAGCCCCTTTCTCATTATACAAGATAAATCTTGCATAATAAGAAAGGGGCTCATTGTATTAAGAATATATTTTTATTTGTTTTTTGATTTTGAAATGCTCTGCAATTTTAAAGATTTTTCTCTTTTAGGAAGATAAACCCCATATTTTGAAGAAAAAATCTTACATTTAACTTAGATTCCTCCCCATTTCAATTTTACTAGATAAAAAACAGAAAATAAAAATTTAACATTTTTCACCACATCCTATGAGGAGACTCAAACTTTTGTTATCCTCTCACTTACACTCCTGAAAAGGGGAAAAGGCTTATTTTTACTGTACATCTTGCGCTTTAAATAGGATTTTTTAAACTCTATATTTTATCTTTTATTAGGGTAAATAGTATAGCTGGACTTGTTAAAAAGTAGCATATTTTAGCTAGTATAAACAACTCTGTGGTGAAATATTTGTTGCATGCTGCGAATTCACCATCTCAATTATATATTATATCAATGATGAAAATTTTAAACAACAGAAATCTTCCTCATACTTTTTTATTTGGATTTTTTACCCCGCCTTTATTAACAGCAAATTTTTCTATAAGTTACTCATCAAATAATAAGATGAATAATAATAATAATAATAATAATAATAATAATAATAATAATAACTATGAGAATAGGAATATCAATAGGAATAGCAATAGAAATAGGAATAGGAATAGGAATAGGAATATGATTATGGATATGAATATGAATATGAATATGAATATGAATATGAAAACCACAATTTTTAGGTTATCTCTCAATGAGCAATTTAGAGAATATTCTACTGGCAGCACTAAGAATAAGTTAATTATACCTCCACAAATTAATAAATATTTAGAGGAAATCCAGTCTATTATATCTTCTCATCAAGAAAATCCTGAAGCAGCACAAAAAATGATAGAAGAAAAATGGTTGGAGATCGGTTATGATGCTTTTAATATAAATTCTGAAATATATAAGAAAAATACATCAATTATAAGAAAGGCTACAAACTTATTAGCAAAATATTACGTTAAGAGGATTTTAAAGAAAACAACAAAATTTTTACACGATTTTATTTCAGATGAAAAGTATGTTTTAGCTGCATACACAATAATTTTGAGTTATTATAATAAAACAGCTGAAACCAATTTATCTATCACTATAGGTAGTAATATTGTTTATCAGATTTATAAAGATTATTTTAAGTTTAAGAGTGAAGATGAAGCTAATGAAGGTGAGAAATGAGATAAACCTAATAAGAAAAAGCCTAAAATTGTGATTGATGCTGGTTATAAAACTTTCACTAATTTTAGGGATTTTAAGGAATATTTTGAAATAGATAATGTTTATTACCTTAAATTAGGTAACATTTTTATGGAACTGTTTACTAATATGTTTGAAAATCCTGTTTTTGTAAGAATATTCCATGATGGACAATATATTATTAGGATTAATGATGAGTACGAAAGTGAAATATTAAGTAATCTTATAATTTCACCACAACATTTACCTATGATTTGTAAACCGGTTCAGTGAGCTGAAAATAAATATGGAGGTTTTTTATTAAATAGTGAACCTGATTCTCAACAAAATCTAATAACTGGTTCATTACAGCATAATCATTTAACTAAATTTGATAAGGTTATATACGATGTGATTAATCATTTGAATGGTCTTCGATTTAGGATTAATAATACATTATTGAACTATTTAGAAAACGACGGGGCATTTTTAATGGAGCATTATAAGCTAAAAGATGCAGAAGTTTTTGTTAATAATACTATTACATTAAATATAGCAAAAGTTTATAAGGATACAGCGTTCTACTTGAATACGAATTTAGATTGAAGAGGGAGAATATATACTAAGTCTTTCTATATTGATTATCAAGGTAGCGAGTTCTCTTTAGCCCTAATCAATCAGGATAATGGTGCAATATTAAATGAAGAAGGTAAATTTTTCTTATATATTTATGGTGCGAATTGTTATAATGAAAATAATACATCAAAAAAGACTTTTGAGGAGCGTTATTCTTGAGTACTCGATAATTTAGAGAGAATATATTCAATGGAGAAGGATTTTATATTAGGGGCAGAATCACCTACACTATTTGCAGCTTTTTGTCTTGCTATGAGAGAGTTAAGATCAAATCCTAACTATATTCATTACTCCCCAGTTTTTCTTGATGCTACATGTAGTGGTGTTCAACATTTTGCTGCTATGCTTCTCGATAAAGATTTGGCTGAACAAGTTAATCTAATAAGTATAGAGGAAGAAAATCAGGTGGTTAAAGATTTTTACAATAGTTTGGTTCCTCATATCAATAAAGCTATTAATGAGGCTTGAAAGAATGATAGTTCTATACCTGAATTTAGGGATATAGAATTGAGTAGATTACATTTAAAGAGAATTATTATGACTAAGAGTTATAATGTTACAACATATGGTATTAGCGGTCAATTAAAATCTTGTTTAGAGAAAGTTAAGAAAACAATTATAAAAGATGGAAAGGAGCTTGTTGTTTATGATTACAAAGTCCCTGCAAAGAATGTAGATGGTGTGGTTATTTTAGATATATTCAAGATTGATAAATTGGCGGCAATAATTAATGATAATATTTTTAATCATTACAACTCTTTACAATCAATATATAATTATCTAACTCAAATGGCTAAGGTATTAATTAGTCAAGGTGTTCCTTTAGTTTGATCCACACCTGTAGGGCTAGAACTAACTCAACATTATAATCTTTCAAAAATAAAAAAAGTAACTATAAACCTATTAGGAAAAAATAAAACTGCAGTATTAAGAATATGACTGGACAGTGTTGATGCTAGAAAACAAATTCAAGGGATTATCCCGAATATTATTCACTCTATGGATGCTACACATTTAGCTTTGGTTGTTAAAGAGTGGTCTTTAAACCTAAATAATGATTATATTCTACCCATACACGATTGTTTTGGAACGCATCCTAACAATATGGGTAAACTTTCAACAGTGGTTAGAGATCAGTTTATCATGCTATATAGTAACAAATCTTTTTTGCAAAATTTACATAACAATTTCATCAAAACTCTTCATGATTATCAAGTTGATATACATAAGGTAAATGAGGAAGAATATGTGGTAACCAAGAAAAAGGTTAAAATTACTATCCCAAAACTACCTAAACTGGGTGAATTGGATATTAGACAGTTAAATGGAAGATACAGTATTTCATAATGACAAATTTATGATTATTACTCAGAAGAACTCTGCCCCTTCCATATATTTAGTTATTTAGTTATATAGGCTAATCTTCTCTATATATGTGAAGGGAGCAGGCGGACCCCGCCTGCTCTTTATCTATATTTTATAGTAGTTTAATAACCATATTTATAGATAAAAAGCAGTTTTGATGCAATAAAGTAAGATAAAACAAAATCGGATATTAACATCTATAACATAGTTAAAGAAAAGTTAAAGTTTAGGTGTATAATTTTCTCTTCTTGGATTTTTTTTTATTTAGGAAGATAGATTATAGGTGAACCTAACTATATTGTTGGAAAAGTTAAATAAATGATGGGTGGAAGTAAGTATATAATATTATTCTCTTCAACATCTAGGATAGTAACAGATTTAGGAAGACATATTAATTCTTCTCATTTAGGTAAACATGTCAATTCTTCTCATTTAGGTAAACATGGTAATTGTTGTCATTTAGGTAAACATGGTAATTCTTCTCATTTAGGTAAACATGGTAATTGATCTAATATAGGTAAACATAGTAATTGATCTAATATAGGAAAACATAGTAATTGATCTAATATAGGTAGAGCTGGAAGTTGTTTATATATAGGTAAATAATAAAGGATTACATTCTCTGATTCTAATAAAACCCCATTATTTAGTCTAAAGGGAGTGCTTGTAATATAGTTACCTAAACTGTCAAAAACAAAATTACGTTTATTTTCAGTTAAGGATAGTGTATAAGGTGTCTCCTTAACCAATATAGTAGATTCTGCTATATTTCTTGTTCATTTCTCCTGATTCAAAATTAATTTTGTTTCTTTATTAATAACGAATTTTACTATACAATAAGGGATAGGATTTTTTAATCCTTTCACCTTAACCATCTCTTTTGAATAACCTTTATAGTCTGTAGATAATTTACCACCGTAAAATTTAGGTGCAGGAAATAGAGCCTCAGTTAAATTAAACTCATATTTCATTTTCCCTAATTCTTTATTATCTACTTCATCAGAACTAAGTTTACAATTCACCTTAATACCATCTGTATCAATATAATGAATAAAGCTATCATATTTTGTTAAGTAATGAGACATGTGTATTCTAGAGTATGCAGCTATAGCAGAAGAAATAATTACAGATATATTAGTATTTCCTAATCCTTCTTCTTCATCAACCATATAACTAATGATTACTTTACCAGACTCTAAAGGTGTAATTTCAACATTTTTTTGTTCTGCAATTATCTTCTCACTCTCTTCCGGTGTTACTATTAACACAACCCTATTCTCCGGATTTAGTCCAAATCTACCAAATAATCCATTCATTAATAATTTTGATACATAGTACATAGGGTGCGATGAATCCAGTTGTGATTTCATATCATATAACTCATCTATATATTCATTAAATATATAACCCTTCTCAAATAAATATCCTTCAACAACATCAAATCTGTAACCATATTTCAAACCATTTTTTAATTCCTCACTAAAATATCAACCTTCCCATGTTCCGACAGGATATATTGTTCTCATTCCATCATCTTTAGTTTTTATTCTTGTAGGGATAAAGGGCTTGTTTAAAGATAGTGGAGCGGTAATTTTAACTTTAAAGAATCCGAAAGGGTCTTTACTAAATCTGTAAGGATCTCCAACAAAATGCTGTGGTTTTCCTGTAGGCATAGGGAAATTACGCATTGTAAACGGGTATAGAGAATTAACATCATAAGAATTAATATCCCATCCTCTTGAGGTATATGTTTCAGTAATACCTCCATAGAAACTCCTTTTTAATGTATGGTGGAGTGTCCCCAAAATTTTAGGTATTTTATCTTTAGGCATGGAAAATGATCTGTAGATTGCAAATGCTAATGAAGATGTTGTAGGGCATTTGGTTATATCAACTTCAAACGATTTGTAAGTTTCCAATCTAAACTTTAAAACAACTTGATATAAAGCTATAGTATCAATATTACAATATTTTATAAGTTCTTTCTTTAGATTTCATTTTTTAGGATATGAATTACAATATTTATTATAATCTTCTATAGTGAAATCTTTTGTATGAGCCTTATAAAAATAATCATATCCAGGTACAGGTCCAACATAATTAATAGAAAAATTCGAATTATTTAGAAACTTTAATGGGAAATGAGCTTTTCTAGTGTCAACCTTAAAACTTTTAGATAAACTATCTAATGAGTTTGGAAGTATTAACATAGAATCATAAAAATGTAGTGTACAAGCTCTCTTTTTATCTTCCCCTGTGTAATATTTAAATGTTAATTTCAACATGTTGTTATCTCTCATAAGTGGTTTAACTTCACCTAATGTAGAGAGAACATCTATCATAAAAATCGCATCAAAATATGAGAAGTTATGGATATATATTTTATAACCATCATACCTTCTCTTCATAATGTATCTAAGTCCTTTAGCCATATCTAACTTTCACGATTTAGTAAAGGTGAAACTAAGGTTGTAGTAGCCATTATAAATAGACATACAAACAGGTATCATCTTTTTATCAGACCTTAATCTAGATTCAAGATCTAGTGTCATTATTCTAGGTTTTTCAGAAAGTATATCTTTATTTCTAACATCTATAAAACTCACATTTTTTAGTGTTGAGTAGTAAATAATTTCCCCATTATCGAAATAATAGACTTTGTCAGGTTTCTTATCTACCCCATCCCCATCACCAACAATAGTTCTTTTAAATAGAGTTAAATCTTGACATCTACTAGTAGATTCATCAATAAAAGTGAATAGTATAACCCCCTTATTACTCACTATAACGAAATATCTATCATCATTTATATTAATATTAAAATCTAGGTTATAATAACTATCATTTTCTATTTTAAGCGGGAATGTTGTATGTGCATTCTTATATTCATTAAAGAATCTGATGTTGGGTCAAAGAGTTAGATCCATAGTTCTAGGTATTGAATATTGCTTATACTTGAAACTATTTTCTACTAATCTTTTATGATCAGCTCTTTCAACATCACCACCAAAATGTTTATTATCTCCAACTAAAAATTTCTCATATTTTGTTCCTTTAATATTTTTAAGACGTTTAAATTCAAAAATGATATTACCCATAGGATAATTGTTCGTAAATAAGTCATCCATGATTTTTTCCTGGGAGAAATCAACCCATAAGTTTTCAGATGTAAAAATAAAACATAATGTATTATATAAAGTTCAGAAATCATCAATATCAGCCACTTGGACTGTGCAACATGATCTAACATCCCCATTAGGAAACTGAATTTTCCACATAAAAGCAAAATGTTTATCCTTAAAATTTAGTTTAAACGAATTATAAAACATGTTAAGTTGCTCTTTCAAAACGTTAGGTGTAATTATAGGATTGTTAGAACAAATAAGACTGTATCAATAATATTTATTACGCTTAGGGTTTTTAAACTCACTAAAATCAAACATTTTATTTTGGTTAGATTCTGAATTATAAGTTGATGTAGAATAGTTTGCTTTCGATACGGATCTAAAATCCTTATAATTCTTCATCAAACGGTTGAAATTCCCTTTGATAGGACGAGTTAATAATTCCTTTTTATCTTTCCTGATGTTACTATCAGGTGTAAAAATTATTCTAATTATACCGGATGAAGAGTAGAGTCTATCTCTATATTTATTCTTCTCCCCATTTAAATAATCTCATATTTGTTCTCTTATTGTCTCAATTGTAGTAAGATATTTTTGGGTCATATCTTCTTTTGTTATAGCTATAAATCTCAAAATAGTTACATTTTTAGCTCCCCTATAAGCCATAATAGACATTCTATATATGATACCAGAATTTATATGAGAAGATAAAGCCTCATTAAGTTGTGAATTATATAGAGTGTCTATATAATCACCTTTCACCCCAAACTCAAATAAAACACTATGTGGTATATAGAGAACAATAACCCCCTTCGATGAGGCTTTTTCTTATGTTTACCTATAGGACTTCTATCTAATGTAACTATAGCAGATATTCTTTTATATACGTAATCAGGTGTAACACTACTCATATAACGCGGGAGAAAAATTTGCTGTTCTGTTAATAAAGGCGGGGTAAAAAATCCAAATAAAAAAGTATGAGGAAGATTTCTGTTGTTTAAAATTTTCATCATTGATATAATATATAATTGAGATGGTGAATTCGCAGCATGCAACAAATATTTCACCACAGAGTTGTTTATACTAGCTAAAATATGCTACTTTTTAACAAGTCCAGCTATACTATTTACCCTAATAAAAGATAAAATATAGAGTTTAAAAAATCCTATTTAAAGCGCAAGATGTACAGTAAAAATAAGCCTTTTCCCCTTTTCAGGAGTGTAAGTGAGAGGATAACAAAAGTTTGAGTCTCCCCTCATAAGGATGTGGTGAAAAATGTTAAATTTTTATTTTCTGTTTTTTATCTAGTAAAATTGAAATGGGGAGGAATCTAAGTTAAATGTAAGATTTTTTTCTTCAAAATATGGGGTTTATCTTCCTAAAAGAGAAAAAATCTTTAAAATTGCAGAGCATTTCAAAAATCAAAAAACAAATAAAAATATATTCTTAATACAATGAGCCCCTTTCTCATTATACAAGATAAATCTTGCATAATAAGAAAGGCTCAT
>JAKULF010000027.1:0-17542 GCA_022661535.1 Eutypa lata
GAAGACTATGCTAAACCTTTAATAAAATTATATATATCATTTACTCAAATTCATGGATCTATAAATCATGAAAAACCTATTAAAAATATTAATAGCATACCTTTAAAGAGAAATATTTCAAATATTAGAAATATTAGAAAAGCTTTTAATAGTTCAATGCTTCCTTTAACTCTTGATGAGAGTTTTTATGGTAGAAGAAATTATTCAACTAAAAGAGAATATATAGATGAAGTAAATAAAATTAAACGTGTTGTTATAGTAAAATCACCTAATACATCTGAAAAATTGATATACTCATTAAAGACAAATAAACTTATAGATCATTTTATAGACGAACAAGTGGATGACACTAGCTTTATAAGAACTAATACGAAAACTAAATCTAGTATTACTATTAAAGATAACAAGGTTATTAAGTCATCAATTGATATCAATTTACCTGCAATAACTCATCCAAAGAAGAAGAAGATGATAGCAAATAGTTTTAATAAAAATATTGGTTCTTTTGATTTAGAAACTTATTCAAAAAATGGTGAAACACTGGTTTATGCACTTGGATTCGCATATGGAGGAAATAATGTTATGATTTCAAAACCTGAAATTAAAAATTATTATTTAAAGAAAGGACAAAATTCTGATGATCTAATCTTAGAATGTATAAACGAAATGTTAAAAACTAAATACCACAAAACTATATTTTATACACATAATTTTGGAGGATACGATGTTTTTTACGTGTTACATACGTTAGCTAAATATAATGAAAAAATAGGAGCAAAACATTATAATATGAAAGCTCTTTTTAGAGATAATAAAGTTTTAAAATTAGAGATTACAGTTAAATCAAAAAAATCGCGTTCTAATACTATATATTTTGTAGATAGTCTGGCATTATTACCTACATCTTTAAAATCTTTAGCTAAAGGATTTAGTACTGAATATTTAAAACCTTATTTTCCTTATACATTCGTTACGGAAAAAACTTTATATTATGAAGGATGCACACCTTCTATTGAATTTTTCCATTCCTTGAAAGAAGATATTAGTTTGGATGAATATAATAAAATATATCAGAAAAACTGAAATTTAAAAGAACAAACATTGAAATATCTTGAGAGTGATCTAATAAGTTTATTACAAATTATGTATGAATTCAGTAACCATGTTTTTGATAATTATCAAGTTCAAGTTACTGAATGTTTCACTATTACAAGTTTAGCTGTGAAAATTTTCCTAAATAAATATTATAAAGGAACTAACTTAGCTTTATTAAAAAAACCTGAAATTTACAGAGATTTGAAAGAGGGTTATTATGGTGGATTATCAGAGGTTTACAGAAGATATGGTGAAAATCTATATTATTACGACGTTAATTCATTATATCCTTTCTCTTCTTTGAAAGATATGCCAGGTAGATTTTGTAAATATATAGAAGCTCATTCTAATGATGGATTAAATATAATAAAAGATAAACTTTTTGGCTTCTTTTATTGCGATGTTAAGACAAATCACGATTATTTTGGACTTCTACCTTACAGAATTAATGGATTGTTAACGTATCCTGTTGGAGAATTTAGTGGATGATTCTTTTCACCTCTAATAGAGTATGCGTTAAAACGTGATTATAAAATTAATATTAGAAAAGGTTATTCTTTTAATCGTGTTCCTGATGTATTCAAGTGTTATGTTCTAGATATTTATAAAGAAAAGCAAGAATCTACAGGAGCTAAAAGATTAATAGCTAAATTTTTACTTAATGCTTTATTAGGTAGATTTGGAATGCATATAGATAAAAGAATTTCAGAATTAGTTGAAGCAGATAAATTTGAAGAACTTATAACTAAATTTGAAGTTTTTGATGAGAAACGTATTATTAATAATCTTTTCCTAATAACACGTGGTAGTGATCCATCAAAAGTTATATGTGAACAACATGGTATTAATTATATAGATGTTCTTAATGAAATACAAGGACTTTCAAAAAGTAAGGAAGAAACTCCATCTATACGAAATGTTTCTATAGGTGTTGCTTCAGCTGTTACAAGTTACAGTTCTATATATATGTCAGAAATTAAAGAATTTATATTAGCTTCTGGTGGAAAGATCTTTTATACAGACACTGACAGTATAGTCACAGATATAAAACTACCTGAAAGATATGTAGGTAGTGAATTAGGTTTATTTAAATTAGAACATGAAATAATTAGAGGTTATTTTATTAGTTCAAAACTCTATTGTTTAGTAGTACGATGCTCTAAAACAAACACTGAAAAGACTATCATATCTGAAGGTGAAGATACTGATGTTGATCCCACAGTCGTTAAAGCTAAAGGAGTTATAGGTAAAAAACTTACAGAAGACGATTTCAAAAAAATGTTAGATAATAAAATTATTACACATGGTGTTAAAACTCATTCAATTAAAAGTTATGAAAAAGGTTATGTTATGTTAGAAAATAAAGAGAATATTCATTTAAATCCTAATAATTACGTAAAAAGAATTAAATTATTTGATAAGAATTCAGGAAAATGAATAAACACAAGACCCTTAGTTATAGGTTGCGAACTGTCAGAGGATTTATGAAGTGAATAGCTGTTAATTTATGCATTTGATAAGAGTTATACTTAAAAAAAAAAAACCCACAATTGTGGGTTTTTTTTTTTTCAACTGAAGTTAAATTAGTGTATAACTTATACAAGTAAATAACGGGTTCCTTGTTCTATTCTTGGTAATTGTTCTCCTAAAACTTCTTTTATATTAGGATATTCAAAAAACTTTGTTTCATTTTGGTGAATAATTGTTAATGTATTTTTTTCTCTATCAATGTTAACATTTCTGTAATGGTATGATATATTATTTAAAATACCTTCATCTAATTTTTCTAAATAAAGAGAATCTGAGTATAATGAAATATAAACTTTTCTTAAATTATCAATTATAAACTCAACATGGTTCATAGGCATAGCAAAACAATCATGAATTGTGTAAATATTCTTTACACTAAACTCTGTATTATCAAAATATTTTTGAATTAATAACATTAAAGAGGTAGCATCTAGTGAATGAATTAAATTAGGCATAAAAGCTCTAACTTGTGCATCTAAATCTAATTTTTTTTTCTTATAAGATGATAATTTTACTCTAGATTCTGAATAAGAAAAAGGTTTAAGATATACAGATGTTTCTTCTAAATAACTTTGTTTTACTTCTAATCCATTAGGTAGTAATCAAGGGATGTGTAATTCTAATTCAGTGCAAATTTTAGCTATTTTTCTTAGATAATCTTTTAACTTAGCTATTTTAGGTGAGGTTTTATCTAAAACAGTTTTTATAGAATTAACCAATAAATACAAGTCTTTATAAGATAATTCTTTAGTAGTAGATAGATCTTGAGGATGTGAAAATCATACCATTTCTGTATCACCTGTTTTCCTTGTTTTCTTTATAAGTATTTCTGTTATATATTCGACCATTTTTTGTTGTTGCGTTGTATGGAATAGTCATAATAACTTTTTTAACTATTTTTCTATCTAAACAAAATCTCTAATTCTTCCATAGCTTGCTTTAACCTCTTCATCCTCAATAGAAGATAAATCCAATTCATTTAAATAATCTTTATATAATTCTAGAACATATGAATAAAAATCATAAGGATTCTTAGAAAAATCTGTTTGAGTTAAATTTAATTTTTTCAGATTTACCACTTAATAAAACCAAATGTTGGAATCCATTACATGATGCATCAAGTTGAATAGGTAAATATGTATTAAAAAAGCATCCGTTGAGTTATAATAAAATCATATCATTTTTTATACTCAATACAAAAAGCTGTAAATAATAATTTATTTCTGTATAATTTCACCATTTTCATAATTTATAATTTATCTTTATTTTCATCAACTCAAGCTACTTTCTTTTCTATTATCAATTTTATTTCCGTAACAGTTACCTCCGTAAACTTTGAAATACAATAATGATCTCTCATCAAATCTAGAAATTTCATTAGGAATACTAAAAGTAATAAAGATTTTGCTAAATCCGTAGATTGAAAATTTAGATATTCAGTAACACAATACAATCTCCTCTACCATCTATACGATTATTAAAGTAAAATTCTGGTATATTTAAAAATAAATCAGCTATACTTAAAATATGATTTTGCAATTTTTTCTACTAATATATTTCTGTAAATCTTTTCTTTCTTTAGATGTTAGTTTATTCTTGATTCAAGTTTATGAGATTCTGTTAGTATTTCCTCTTATATAAAAACTATTCAAATTTATAAAATTTAATACTTCACCATTTATTTTATAACCTACTGAATTTATTTTATTAACCGTATCGTATATAATATTTTCCGATTTAATAACAGATCTTTCAGATTGTGTATACTTCCTTAATATCAAAGGATCAGAATACTCTATGTCATTAAGTAAATAACCTCCTAATATAACTTTATCTTTTAATATTTTATATGGTTTAGGTTTAACAATAGAAGGTAATCTAAAAGAAGGTGTTAATAACATGTTTCTTTGTTGTTCAAGAAGTGAATTACTTTTATCTGAAGAAGTCCATATCATTATGAAGTGTTTGTTCTCAATCATTAAGAAGTTTCTCTGAACTGTGATAGTAATTATGTTGTGATGTTCTAAGTTTCACCAATTTTTAGTTATAAGCCCTAAATCATCTAATCATTCTATTAATGTAACACCTATAGTAACTCTAAAACTCCCATCCTCCAAATCATTGACTAACGATAAATTTTCCTTTTTTCAATCAGAAAAAGTGAAAACTTCATCATCAATAAGATTTCCATCATCTTTTAATTGTTTCAAACGTGATTTATATTTCAAACTAAAATATTTACGAATTAAGTCTTACTTAGGTCTAATGCTATATCTAACACTAAATTTTTCTCGTATGTATAATTATGTCTACTATTAGACAATATTTTGATAAATCTTCCTAATAAAACAGTTAAAATAAAAGGTTTTTTGTAGTTTCAATTATATCGATTAAAACTAATTTAGCTTTTGAGTTATCAGTATAACTATCTTCAAATTGAGACTTTAATTCTATAAAATTATCAATTTTTTCATAAGTCCTGGTTTAAATTTTTGTATAAAGTCTAAAGTTTTCTTCGAGTAAATACCGCTGAACAGTCCACCAATCTCATCAGGTGTTGCCTTTTTACCGAATTATCTAATAAGAATTTTCAATCTTAATTTGAGTTTCTCGTTGACAGGGTTGTTTTCCAAAAATATTTCAATTCGGTATAAACATTTATATATTTCGAAGAATGAACATATCTAAATATATTTAATTTGCTATAAACAATTAATTTTTTGAGTGAGATAAATCCTTAAAATATCTGTTCTTTTATTCAAAATCATGATTAAAATACAAAATTGGTAGAAAATACCAGCATGCAACGAGTGTTTATCTACAGACTTTTTTATACTAGCGAGAGTATGCTATTCTATCGCAAGTCGTCAAATAAATTAAAGGTTTTTTATTACTAGGAAGAGTCCCGAGTTTAGAGACCTTTAAACGGTGAGTAAATATATTAATTTTGGTTAATCATTTGTACTAGAAACTATCATATTGGTAAATTTATTACTTTTAGCTTTGAAGTTCTTTCCTAAACACGCGCAGGTCTTTGACGAGTAGTCTAAGAACGAGCAGCCAATAGAATAACTCATAGTAAAAAACAGATTTTACCAAGATACATAACAGGTAGGTACTAAGACTTTTTACAGCCAAATTTATGAGTTTGAATTAAAGGCTAATATAACCTAAATTTATATAACATTGAGAGAAGAGCGAAAAATCAAAATTTTCAAAAATCTGTCGAAATTTTAGAACAAGCCAGAGAACCATTTTTTAGATGTTATCATGGTAAATGTTCCAGACTTTTTTCTATTTTATTTTCTTCTCTCAAGAATGTTATATAAATTTAGGTTATATTAGCCTTTAATTCCAAACTCATAAATTTGGCTGTAGAGTAAAAGGTCTTAGTACCTACCCTGTTATGTATCTTGGTAAAATCTGTTTTTTGTACTATGAGTTATTCTATTGGCTGCTCGTTCTTAGACTACTCGTCAAAGACCTGCGCGTGTTTACGAATAGCGAAAAGAAGGGAAGAGAACTTCAAAGCTAAAAGTAATAAATTTACCAATATGATAGTTTCTAGTACAAATGATTAACCAAAATTAATATATTTACTCACCGTTTAAAGGTCTCCTAAAGAGTAAACTCCGGGACTCTTCCCCTAGTAATAAAAAAACCTTTAATTTATTTGACGACTTGCGATAGAATAGCATACTCTCGCTAGTATAAAAAAGTCTGTAGATAAACACTCGTTGCATGCTGGTATTTTCTACCAATTTTGTATTTTAATCATGATTTTGAATAAAAAGAACAGATATTTTAAGGATTTATCTCACTCAAAAAAATTAATTGTTTATAGCAAATTAAATATATTTAGATATGTTCATTCTTCGAAATATATAAATGTTTATACCGAATTGAAATATTTTTTGGAAAACAACCCTGTCAACGAGGAAACTCAAATTAAGATTGAAAAATTCTTATTAGATAATTCGGTAAAAGAGGCAACACCTGATGAGATTGGTGGACTGTTCAGCGGTATTTACTCGAAGAAAACTTTAGACTTTATACAAAAATTTAAACCAGGACTTATGAAAAAAATTGATAATTTTATAGAATTAAAGTCTCAATTTGAAGATAGTTATACTGATAACTCAAAAGCTAAATTAGTTTTAATCGATATAATTGAAACTACAAAGAAACCTTTTATTTTAACTGTTTTATTAGGAAGATTTATCAAAATATTGTCTAATAGTAGACATAATTATACATACGAGAAAAATTTAGTGTTAGATATAGCATTAGACCTAAGTAAAGACTTAATTCGTAAATATTTTAGTTTGAAATATAAATCACGTTTGAAACAATTAAAAGATGATGGAAGTCTTATTGATGATGAAGTTTTCACTTTTTCTGATTGAAAAAAGGAAAATTTATCGTTAGTCAATGATTTGGAGGATGGGAGTTTTAGAGTTACTATAGGTGTTACATTAATAGAATGATTAGATGATTTAGGGCTTATAACTAAAAAATTGGTGAAACTTAGAACATCACAACATAATTACTATCACAGTTCAGAGAAACTTCTTAATGATTGAGAACAAACACTTCATAATGAGATATGGACTTCTTCAGATAAAAGTAATTCACTTCTTGAACAACAAAGAAACATGTTATTAACACCTTCTTTTAGATTACCTTCTATTGTTAAACCTAAACCATATAAAATATTAAAAGATAAAGTTATATTAGGAGGTTATTTACTTAATGACATAGAGTATTCTGATCCTTTGATATTAAGGAAGTATACACAATCTGAAAGATCTGTTATTAAATCGGAAAATATTATATACGATACGGTTAATAAAATAAATTCAGTAGGTTATAAAATAAATGGTGAAGTATTAAATTTTATAAATTTGAATAGTTTTTTATATAAAGAGGAAATACTAACAGAATCTCATAAACTTGAATCAAAGAATAAACTAACATCTAAAGAAAGAAAAGATTTACAGAAATATATTAGTAGAAAAGAATTGCAAAATCATATTTTAAGTATAGCTGATTTATTTTTAAATATACCAGAATTTTACTTTAATAATCGTATAGATGGTAGAGGGAGATTGTATTGTGTTACTGAATATCTAAATTTTCAATCTACGGATTTAGCAAAATCTTTATTACTTTTTAGTATTCCTAATGAAATTTCTAGATTTGATGAGAGATCATTATTGTATTTCAAAGTTTACGGAGGTAACTGTTACGGAAATAAAATTGATAAATTATCTATAGAAAAGAAAGTAGCTTGAGTTGATGAAAATAAAGATAGAATTATAAATTATGAAAATGGTGAAATTATACAAGAATCAGAGAATAAATTATTATTTACAGCTTTTTGTATTGAGTATAAAAAATGATATGATTTTTATTATAACTCAACGGATGCTTTTTTTAATACATATTTACCTATTCAACTTGATGCATCATGTAATGGATTCCAACATTTGGTTTTATTAAGTGGTGAATTAAATCTGAGAAAAGAATTAAATTTAACTCAAACAGATTTTTCTAAGAATCCTTATGATTTTTATTCATATGTTCTAGAATTATATAAAGATTATTTAAATGAATTGGATTTATCTTCTATTGAGGATGAAGAGGTTAAAGCAAGCTATGGAAGAATTAGAGATTTTTGTTTAGATAGAAAAATAGTTAAAAAAGTTATTATGACTATTCCATACAACGCAACAACAAAAAAAATGGTCGAATATATAACAGAAATACTTATAAAGAAAACAAGGAAAACAGGTGATACAGAAATGGTATGATTTTCACATCCTCAAGATCTATCTACTACTAAAGAATTATCTTATAAAGACTTGTATTTATTGGTTAATTCTATAAAAACTGTTTTAGATAAAACCTCACCTAAAATAGCTAAGTTAAAAGATTATCTAAGAAAAATAGCTAAAATTTGCACTGAATTAGAATTACACATCCCTTGATTACTACCTAATGGATTAGAAGTAAAACAAAGTTATTTAGAAGAAACATCTGTATATCTTAAACCTTTTTCTTATTCAGAATCTAGAGTAAAATTATCATCTTATAAGAAAAAAAAATTAGATTTAGATGCACAAGTTAGAGCTTTTATGCCTAATTTAATTCATTCACTAGATGCTACCTCTTTAATGTTATTAATTCAAAAATATTTTGATAATACAGAGTTTAGTGTAAAGAATATTTACACAATTCATGATTGTTTTGCTATGCCTATGAACCATGTTGAGTTTATAATTGATAATTTAAGAAAAGTTTATATTTCATTATACTCAGATTCTCTTTATTTAGAAAAATTAGATGAAGGTATTTTAAATAATATATCATACCATTACAGAAATGTTAACATTGATAGAGAAAAAAATACATTAACAATTATTCACCAAAATGAAACAAAGTTTTTTGAATATCCTAATATAAAAGAAGTTTTAGGAGAACAATTACCAAGAATAGAACAAGGAACCCGTTATTTACTTGTATAAGTTATACACTAATTTAACTTCAGTTGAAAAAAAAAAAACCCACAATTGTGGGTTTTTTTTTTTTAAGTATAACTCTTATCAAATGCATAAATTAACAGCTATTCACTTCATAAATCCTCTGACAGTTCGCAACCTATAACTAAGGGTCTTGTGTTTATTCATTTTCCTGAATTCTTATCAAATAATTTAATTCTTTTTACGTAATTATTAGGATTTAAATGAATATTCTCTTTATTTTCTAACATAACATAACCTTTTTCATAACTTTTAATTGAATGAGTTTTAACACCATGTGTAATAATTTTATTATCTAACATTTTTTTGAAATCGTCTTCTGTAAGTTTTTTACCTATAACTCCTTTAGCTTTAACGACTGTGGGATCAACATCAGTATCTTCACCTTCAGATATGATAGTCTTTTCAGTGTTTGTTTTAGAGCATCGTACTACTAAACAATAGAGTTTTGAACTAATAAAATAACCTCTAATTATTTCATGTTCTAATTTAAATAAACCTAATTCACTACCTACATATCTTTCAGGTAGTTTTATATCTGTGACTATACTGTCAGTGTCTGTATAAAAGATCTTTCCACCAGAAGCTAATATAAATTCTTTAATTTCTGACATATATATAGAACTGTAACTTGTAACAGCTGAAGCAACACCTATAGAAACATTTCGTATAGATGGAGTTTCTTCCTTACTTTTTGAAAGTCCTTGTATTTCATTAAGAACATCTATATAATTAATACCATGTTGTTCACATATAACTTTTGATGGATCACTACCACGTGTTATTAGGAAAAGATTATTAATAATACGTTTCTCATCAAAAACTTCAAATTTAGTTATAAGTTCTTCAAATTTATCTGCTTCAACTAATTCTGAAATTCTTTTATCTATATGCATTCCAAATCTACCTAATAAAGCATTAAGTAAAAATTTAGCTATTAATCTTTTAGCTCCTGTAGATTCTTGCTTTTCTTTATAAATATCTAGAACATAACACTTGAATACATCAGGAACACGATTAAAAGAATAACCTTTTCTAATATTAATTTTATAATCACGTTTTAACGCATACTCTATTAGAGGTGAAAAGAATCATCCACTAAATTCTCCAACAGGATACGTTAACAATCCATTAATTCTGTAAGGTAGAAGTCCAAAATAATCGTGATTTGTCTTAACATCGCAATAAAAGAAGCCAAAAAGTTTATCTTTTATTATATTTAATCCATCATTAGAATGAGCTTCTATATATTTACAAAATCTACCTGGCATATCTTTCAAAGAAGAGAAAGGATATAATGAATTAACGTCGTAATAATATAGATTTTCACCATATCTTCTGTAAACCTCTGATAATCCACCATAATAACCCTCTTTCAAATCTCTGTAAATTTCAGGTTTTTTTAATAAAGCTAAGTTAGTTCCTTTATAATATTTATTTAGGAAAATTTTCACAGCTAAACTTGTAATAGTGAAACATTCAGTAACTTGAACTTGATAATTATCAAAAACATGGTTACTGAATTCATACATAATTTGTAATAAACTTATTAGATCACTCTCAAGATATTTCAATGTTTGTTCTTTTAAATTTCAGTTTTTCTGATATATTTTATTATATTCATCCAAACTAATATCTTCTTTCAAGGAATGGAAAAATTCAATAGAAGGTGTGCATCCTTCATAATATAAAGTTTTTTCCGTAACGAATGTATAAGGAAAATAAGGTTTTAAATATTCAGTACTAAATCCTTTAGCTAAAGATTTTAAAGATGTAGGTAATAATGCCAGACTATCTACAAAATATATAGTATTAGAACGCGATTTTTTTGATTTAACTGTAATCTCTAATTTTAAAACTTTATTATCTCTAAAAAGAGCTTTCATATTATAATGTTTTGCTCCTATTTTTTCATTATATTTAGCTAACGTATGTAACACGTAAAAAACATCGTATCCTCCAAAATTATGTGTATAAAATATAGTTTTGTGGTATTTAGTTTTTAACATTTCGTTTATACATTCTAAGATTAGATCATCAGAATTTTGTCCTTTCTTTAAATAATAATTTTTAATTTCAGGTTTTGAAATCATAACATTATTTCCTCCATATGCGAATCCAAGTGCATAAACCAGTGTTTCACCATTTTTTGAATAAGTTTCTAAATCAAAAGAACCAATATTTTTATTAAAACTATTTGCTATCATCTTCTTCTTCTTTGGATGAGTTATTGCAGGTAAATTGATATCAATTGATGACTTAATAACCTTGTTATCTTTAATAGTAATACTAGATTTAGTTTTCGTATTAGTTCTTATAAAGCTAGTGTCATCCACTTGTTCGTCTATAAAATGATCTATAAGTTTATTTGTCTTTAATGAGTATATCAATTTTTCAGATGTATTAGGTGATTTTACTATAACAACACGTTTAATTTTATTTACTTCATCTATATATTCTCTTTTAGTTGAATAATTTCTTCTACCATAAAAACTCTCATCAAGAGTTAAAGGAAGCATTGAACTATTAAAAGCTTTTCTAATATTTCTAATATTTGAAATATTTCTCTTTAAAGGTATGCTATTAATATTTTTAATAGGTTTTTCATGATTTATAGATCCATGAATTTGAGTAAATGATATTATATAATAATTTATTAAAGGTTTAGCATAGTCTTCTGTTGCATCAAATATATAACCTGTTAATCTAGAATATAATTGATCTAAATTTAAGGGAGCTTCGTGATCCATGAATTTATAATCAAATGTTTCTATTAACCGATTTTTATTTATATCAGTTAACTGCAAAGATTCATAGTGATATTTATATAATATTTTATAATAAGGAGATTTACCGAAATTTCAATTAAACAACTCATCATAACTAAATTTATACCCAAACTGACTTCCTAAGTTACGAAATTCATTGTTATTTAAACATACTTTGAATACAGTAGATACAATCTTATTATCTTGCAAAATATTATAAAGATGCTCTTTATAACCTTTTATAAATCTTGATCTGAATAAATTAGGATAAAAAATCGAAACATCACCAGGTAAAAATAAATTACCTGTATTACTCTTCATATAATCTTTAATAGATGAATTCTTAAAGGTCTTTTCATTTAAAGTTTTTTGTTGATTCTTAAATAAAGGTCCTCTTAATTCGTAGTTATTTTCTGAAATTCTCATACTTGAGAAAGATCTGTTAAATGTACAAATTCCTCTTACAAGGTTTGATTTTTTTGTTTTCAGTAATTTCTTGTTCTCGTTATCTACAATAGGAGTAAATAAAATTCTGATTACCTCGGATGATTTATGTAATCTGTTTCCATATTTTTTAACTTCTGATGCATCAAAATGTGTAATTTCAGATATTATTCAATCAATAATTACATTATGGTTCCTATTTATATTATTTTGATTCAAAATAATCCGTGTTTCAGCTAAAGTAATATTATATTTACGTTTCTTGTACATTATGCTTATAGAATATATAAAATGAGGAACTAAATGCGATGAAAAAGCTGATCTCATTTCAAATTCATAAGATTTTTTCCCAGAATTATTATATCTAATTAAAGTTTCAAGAGTAATATAAATAACTACTAAACCTTTAAATCTAGGACTAAGTTTATGTAATCCTATAGGATTCCGATCTATCGTAATACCTACACCTATTTTATCGTAAAATTTATTAAATATATCGGGATTCTCAAGCGATGAATAACAATGTGAAAAATTTAATCCAACCCCGCTCCATAAATCCTTAAAATATCTGTTCTTTTTATTCAAAATCATGATTAAAATACAAAATTGGTAGAAAATACCAGCATGCAACGAGTGTTTATCTACAGACTTTTTTATACTAGCGAGAGTATGCTATTCTATCGCAAGTCGTCAAATAAATTAAAGGTTTTTTTATTACTAGGGGAAGAGTCCCGGAGTTTACTCTTTAGGAGACCTTTAAACGGTGAGTAAATATATTAATTTTGGTTAATCATTTGTACTAGAAACTATCATATTGGTAAATTTATTACTTTTAGCTTTGAAGTTCTCTTCCCTTCTTTTCGCTATTCGTAAACACGCGCAGGTCTTTGACGAGTAGTCTAAGAACGAGCAGCCAATAGAATAACTCATAGTACAAAAAACAGATTTTACCAAGATACATAACAGGGTAGGTACTAAGACCTTTTACTCTACAGCCAAATTTATGAGTTTGGAATTAAAGGCTAATATAACCTAAATTTATATAACATTCTTGAGAGAAGAGAAAATAAAATAGAAAAAAGTCTGGAACATTTACCATGATAACATCTAAAAAATGGTTCTCTGGCTTGTTCTAAAATTTCGACAGATTTTTGAAAATTTTGATTTTTCGCTCTTCTCTCATAATGTTATATAAATTTAGGTTATATTAAAAATTCAAAAAAAAGTACTACCTGTTATGTATCTTGGTAAAATCTGTTTTTGTACTATGAGTTATTCTATTGGCTGCTCGTTCTTAGACTACTCGTCAAAGACCTGCGCGTGTTTACGAATAGCGAAAGGAAGAAAACTTCAAAGCTAAAAGTAATAAATTTACCAATATGATAGTTTCTAGTACAAATGATTAACCAAAATTAATATATTTACTCACCGTTTAAAGGTCTCTAAAGTAAACTCGGGACTCTTCCTAGTAATAAAAAAACCTTTAATTTATTTGACGACTTGCGATAGAATAGCATACTCTCGCTAGTATAAAAAAGTCTGTAGATAAACACTCGTTGCATGCTGGTATTTTCTACCAATTTTGTATTTTAATCATGATTTTGAATAAAAGAACAGATATTTTAAGGATTTATGGAGCGGGTTGGATTACATTGTTATTCATCGCTTGAAATCCCGATATATTTAATAAATTTTACGATAAAATAGGTGTAGGTATTACGATAGATCGGAATCTATAGGATTACATTAGTCCTAGATTTAAAGGTTTAGTAGTTATTTATATTACTCTTGAAACTTTAATTAGATATAATAATTCTGGGAAAAAATCTTATGAATTTGAAATGAGATCAGCTTTTTCATCGCATTTAGTTCCTCATTTTATATATTCTATAAGCATAATGTACAAGAAACGTAAATATAATATTACTTTAGCTGAAACACGGATTATTTTGAATCAAAATAATATAAATAGGAACCATAATGTAATTATTGATTGAATAATATCTGAAATTACACATTTTGATGCATCAGAAGTTAAAAATATGGAAACAGATTACATAAATCATCGAGGTAATCAGAATTTTATTTACTCCTATTGATAACGAGAACAAGAAATTACTGAAAACAAAAAATCAAACCTTGTAAGAAAATTACATTTAACAGATCTTTCTCAAGTATGAAATTTCAGAAAATAACTACGAATTAAGAGGACCTTTATTTAAGAATCAACAAAAAACTTTAAATGAAAAGACCTTTAAGAATTCATCTATTAAAGATTATATGAAAAGTAATACAGGTAATTTATTTTTACCTGGTGATGTTTCGATTTTTATCTAATTTATTCAGATCAAGATTTATAAAGGTTATAAAACATCTTTATAATATTTTGCAAGATAATAAGATTGTATCTACTGTATTCAAAGTATGTTTAAATAACAATGAATTTCGTAACTTAGTTTCAGTTATAAATTTAGTTGAAATTTCGGTAAATCTCCTTATTATAAAATATTATATAAATATCACTATGAATCTTTGCAGTTAACTGATATAAATAAAAATCGGTTAATAAAACATTTGATTATAAATTCATGGATCACAACTCCCTTAAATTTAGATCAATTATATTCTAGATTAACAGGTTATATATTTGATGCAACAGAACTATGCTAAACCTTTAATAAATTATTATATAATATCATTTACTCAAATTCATGGATCTATAAATCATGAAAACCTATTAAAATATTAATAGCATACCTTTAAAGAAAATATTTCAAATATTAGAAATATTAGAAAAGCTTTAATAGTTCAATGCTTCAACTCTTGATGAAGTTTTTATGGTAGAAGAAATTATTCAACTAAAAGAATATATAGATGAAGTAAATAAAATTAAACGTGTTGTTATAGTAAAATCACCTAATACATCTGAAAATTGATATACTCATTAAAGACAAATAAACTTATAGATCATTTTATAGACGAACAAGTGGATGACACTAACTATAAGAACTAATACGAAAACTAAATCTAGTATTACTATTAAAGATAACAAGGTTATTAAGTCATCAATTGATATCAATTTACCTGCAATAACTCATCCAAGAAGAAGAAGATGATAGCAAATAGTTTTAATAAAAATATTGGTTCTTTTGATTTAGAAACTTATTCAAAAAATGGTGAAACACTGGTTTATGCACTTGGATTCGCATATGGAGAAATAATGTTATGATTTCAAAACCTGAAATTAAAAATTATTATTTAAAGAAAGGACAAAATTCTGATGATCTAATCTTAGAATGTATAAACGAAATGTTAAAAACTAAATACCACAAAACTATATTTTATACACATAATTTTGGAGGATACGATGTTTTTTGTTACATACGTTAGCTAAATATAATGAAAAATAGGAGCAAAACATTATAATATGAAAGCTCTTTTTAGAGATAATAAAGTTTTAAAATTAGAATTACAGTTAAATCAAAAAATCGCGTTCTAATACTATATATTTTGTAGATAGTCTGGCATTATTACCTACATCTTTAAAATCTTTAGCTAAAGATTTAGTACTGAATATTTAAACCTTATTTTCCTTATACATTCGTTACGGAAAAACTTTATATTATGAAGGATGCACACCTTCTATTGAATTTTCCATTCCTTGAAAGAAGATATTAGTTTGGATGAATATAATAAAATATATCAGAAAAACTGAAATTTAAAAGAACAAACATTGAAATATCTTGAGTGATCTAATAAGTTTATTACAAATTATGTATGAATTCAGTAACCATGTTTTTGATAATTATCAAGTTCAAGTTACTGAATGTTTCACTATTACAAGTTTAGCTGTGAAAATTTTCTAAATAAATATTATAAAGGAACTAACTTAGCTTTATTAAATGAAATTTACAGAGATTTGAAAGAGGAATTATGGTGGATTATCAGAGGTTTACAGAAGATATGGTGAAAATCTATATTATTACGACGTTAATTCATTATATCCTTTCTCTTCTTTGAAAGATATGCCAGGTAGATTTTGTAAATATAAAGCTCATTCTAATGATGGATTAAATATAATAAAAGATAAACTTTTTGGCTTCTTTTATTGCGATGTTAAGACAAATCACGATTATTTTGGACTTCTACCTTACAGAATTAATGGATTGTTAACATCCTGTTGGAGAATTTAGTGGATGATTCTTTTCACCTCTAATATATGCGTTAAAACGTGATTATAAAATTAATATTAGAAAAGGTTATTCTTTTAATCGTGTTCCTGATGTATTCAAGTGTTATGTTCTAGATATTTATAAAGAAAAGCAAGAATCTACAGGAGCTAAATTAATAGCTAAATTTTTACTTAATGCTTTATTAGGTAGATTTGGAATGCATATAGATAAAATTTCAGAATTAGTTGAAGCAGATAAATTTGAAGAACTTATAACTAAATTTGAAGTTTTTGATGAAAACGTATTATTAATAATCTTTTCCTAATAACACGTGGTGAAATCCATCAAAAGTTATATGTGAACAACATGGTATTAATTATATAGATGTTCTTAATGAAATACAAGGACTTTCAAAAGTAAGGAAGAAACTCCATCTATACGAAATGTTTCTATAGGTGTTGCTTCAGCTGTTACAAGTTACAGTTCTATATATATGTCAGAAATTAAAGAATTTATATTAGCTTCTGGTGGAAAGATCTTTTATAAGACACTGACAGTATAGTCACAGATATAAACTACGAAAATGTAGGTAGTGAATTAGGTTTATTTAAATTAGAACATGAAATAATTAGAGGTTATTTTATTAGTTCAAAACTCTATTGTTTAGTAGTACGATGCAAAACAAACACTGAAAAGACTATCATATCTGAAGGTGAAGATACTGATGTTGATCCCACAGTCGTTAAAGCTAGGAGTTATAGGTAAAAAACTTACAGAAGACGATTTCAAAAAATGTTAGATAATAAAATTATTACATCAATTAAAAGTTATGAAAAAAGGTTATGTTATGTTAGAAAATAAAGAGAATATTCATTTAAATCTAATAATTACGTAAAAAAAATTAAATATTTGATAAGAATTCAGGAAAATGAATAAACACAAGTTACTTAGATTATAGGTTGCGGCTATCAGAGGATTTATGAAGTGAATA
>JAKULF010000028.1:0-12538 GCA_022661535.1 Eutypa lata
CTTTGTATGTCTTTCCTTGTATATTATATCTCTATATAATTCATAAGTTTTAAAAGGTATACTATCTTTAGTAAATAAACCAACTTCTATAAAATTATTATATTCTATAAAAAATTCAGATTGTTTATTGACTTTATCATTTTCTTTATCATTTTGTTTCTTTGATTGTTTTTTAGTAAGTCTTTTAAAAGGTATCATTACACCTTCATTTACATATAACTTACAACCCATTGATTTAGCTACTAAATACTCACTACCTGTTATAACACTACGACCCTTTAAAGGGTAAATATCTATATCATCGTCAACACGAGTTGGTATACAAGGATATTTTATATCTTCAGGGAAGTCAAACTTTACATCTAGCATTATATAATTAAGTAATAATTGTTCATTAGACATTTTTAAAACTGTTTTTTCATAAATACGAACAGCTTTGTAGTATTGAGGATCCCCTAATATGACATCACGGTAGGATAACAACTAGTTAAATCATAATCTATCCAGCTACGTTTATTATTTTCTATTCTATCTAAACCATACATCATTGACTCATTACGACCCCCTCTATAACCAGCTATGAAAGGTATTAAATGGTTAATTAATACAGTAGAACGAGCGTCTTTTGGTGTTAATTTTGCTGTAATACTTCCTATATTAATATCATCACGTATTTGATAACCTTCATAACCTTCCTTATCATTCTTTCAAAACATAAGCCTTCCCTATCCCAGAAGCTGTTAAAGGTACCCCTAATTTATCAAGACTGAAATTAAACTCTTCCATAGAATTAGCATGTTTTAATGTTATTGAATCTCTAATAGCGTATAACTCAAATAATTCTTTATCTTCCATTATTAATTTCTTCATACTATCTTTCCTATGTTTACCTAAATCAATCTTTTTATATTCATCACCATAAATATCCCCTATACTTGCTAAACTATTTACCCCTGACGGTGCTATTAAAACAGTATCTCTAAAATGAACTTTACTTTTAGCAAAGTCAAATATTAAAGGTTTACTTCTGGTTACAAATGACCTATTTATTATATCTAAATAATTCTTTAATTCATCAAAATTACTTAAAATAGATAATCAGCACCTGATTCATGCATACATAAATAAAGTAATCTATTTATAGTAATACTTAACCTTGATTGTGAATTATTAAATCTATAAGTTATACGGGAAGTATGTTTGTTAGCACTTCTTAAAATACTTTCAAACATTTTTTCTGAAGTTTCATATTCTTCATCTTCATCTGATTTTCTCTAAGAATACCTGATGATTTGTCTATTAATTCACCTTCATCACTTTCCTCTATTCTATCTAGGATTTTAATTACTTTTAATAAAGCTATTACATGCTCTTTATCATTTAAACTTTCTGAATCCTTAATTAATTCTTCGTATTTATAATCTTTTAAATACTTAATTAAAGTCACAACTTCTGTTTTTGGGAAAATATAGATATTAAAATCTTTTTGTGTTATTAACTTAATATCTTCTAAACCTGATTCTAATAAATCATCCAGATATTTTCTTAGTTTGTTTAATAAATTATCATTATCACTACATAAAATTAACCGTAATTCTTTTATTAAATTATCTATACTTTTACAAGCTAAATCTATTTTGGAAGACTCACCTCATTCAAGTTTACTTCCATAATTAAAATCCGACATTCTTAGTCCATCAAAATTTATTAAAGGTACTTTTATATTAAAACTAGTATTTGATGCTAATTGTATAGATAATAACTCATTAGTTTTATTTAAAGACGATTCTAATTCATATTCACTATCATAACCTGTAAAAGTATTCAAACCGATAGTTAGACCTCTATTTTTTAATCTATCACTCAACGAGGGATTAATCATTCTAAAAACATCTTTTCATAATCTCTTAATATCAGACTGTAAATCAGACTCAACAAAATCTAATTCGTTAGTTTCTATAAACTTAGCTAATATAACTAACATTTTAAATATTAATAACAAAAATAAATTATAATAAATAACATTTAAATTAATAGAACCCTTAAAGTCTTTATTCATTATTTCTAACTTAATAAGTAAATAAGCTACTATTGGTATATTTATATTAGGGTCATTAACATACCCTTTTTCAGATAATTTATTTAATTCACTAAATATCCTATCCAGAATATTAAATAATACAATAGCTTGGTTTTATTAATTAAGTAAAAATCAGGAGATAAATTTATAACCCCTTTATCTTGATAGAGTATAATAAAATCTATTAGTTTACTATTTATTAGAAAATCAATAAAATTAAATACACTTTTATCCATACTATAATTCAGTCTATCTAAACCATTATTATTATTATTATTTATTATATAATTCTGTCTATATAAACCTTTATTATCATTTATTATTATATCAGTAATTTTAGATTTCATATCAATAGACCCCTTCGAGGAATAAAATCTAAAATTACGGTTATATAAAGAAGCAACGCTAACTTTCATCCTATTACGGTTACATAAAGGTACTATATAATATTCTAACACATTAATCGTTTTAATCATTTTTAAGTTTTTATATCCTTCTTAACGACGTGGAGCTCGTTCTGATCAATCAGCAGGATGGTCACATATGGTATATTTCACCCCTTATTATTTATATGTTTTGACGCTTAAAACCAACAAAGCGAAAATCCCTTTCCTAGAGGGACTTCAATTTTCGGAGGGTTCCCGGAAGCCCAAACTAGTACAAAACCGGAGCTCTAGCCTGATAACATAGTATGTTTATCTTCTATACGATCGCTCTATCTATCGCCTCCTTCACAAATCGTCGGAATGAATTTTAGCACGACCTATGCTTACTCGACCTCATGCCACTGGTCCTTGTCTATAATACATAACTGTTATAATTGCTATAAATACTAATAATAAAAAAAAGATAAAAATAATATATATATATAAAAAACTAACAAATAAAGGATTTATTTCCTTCTATTTTCATCATACTAATGACTTGATATTTTTTATTTTATTCTTACAGTAATAAATGTTGTATCCTTCTAAAATAAAATAATCAAGTTCCCGTTATCCTTCTTCCTCATCTTATTATAAAGAAAAATAACGTTAATCCGAAACACATCAGATCCCCTATAACCCACCCACTAGTTAATCAATATCGCAAAGTATTGATTTTTGATGATGATAAATAGAAATAGAAATGTCCGATTTTTGTTATTTTTTATGTGTCTGATAAATGTCCGATTCTTGTAGGAATTTAACATTTCATCACTAATATTTCTTTATTACCCTAAATATTTACCTTTATTCTTCCTCCTTTAATTATTCTTCTTCTTTTAATTCTTTTAATTCTTTTAATTCTTTGGCTTCTTTTAATTGTTTTAGATATTCGCTACTATATTCTCTGAAGAAACGATCACTTTCAAAATTAGGGAATGTTTCTTTTAGATAATTTACAAAAGATTCATTTTCTTTATTTCTAGGAACAGCTCTACTAATACTTCTACGATTCTTTAATTTTGATATACTTGAAACTGTTATCCTTAAAGTTTTTGCTAATTCATGCTTGTTTATAAAGGTAATTATTTGTTCATAACTACCAAAATAATATTTAGGTATACCATAACGACATTCATCTTT
Source organism: Eutypa lata (assembly GCA_022661535.1). Classification (NCBI taxonomy): domain Eukaryota; kingdom Fungi; phylum Ascomycota; class Sordariomycetes; order Xylariales; family Diatrypaceae; genus Eutypa; species Eutypa lata. The sequence continues at coordinate 3,649 of JAKULF010000028.1, forward strand.
ATCAGTTAAACATGCTTTAACAAAAGCTCTAACACTTGTTTCTATATAAGATTTATAAGTTTTAGATATTTGAGTTGAATAACCTGTAAAAACCGGAGTCTTTACTAATGAACGTAAAACCCTTATTTTCTCATATCCAGTAACTGTTTTTCAAGGTATTGTATCTAAAAATTCTGTTTTATTAATGTCATTATTATTATTATTATTACCTTCTATTATACGACGTCTATTATCGTATAGTATATTATAACTTTTATCTTTATAACTACTTATCATATGACCTCCGTACTTATAAATATCAATAGCACTTCTTAAACCGGATTGTATAAATTCAAACTCATATATTTGATTATCAAATAATTCTTTCATATACATCAATAAAAAATCTTTGTCTAAATACTTAGACTGAAAACCTGACATAGCTGAAAGACCACCACTTGTTAATCCTAATTGACCCCTAGTTTTTCAAGATAACAAACCTTTAAATTCCTCATGTTTAACCTCTAAAGCTCGGTCATCTGTTTTATCAGAATCATCGAAGGTAGTTAATTGTTTTCTAATCTCTCTATATAATAATAATAAAGTTTTGTTGTTATTATTATCCATAGATAATATCTTATTTTCTAAATCATCAATATCACAAATAAATCCGTCAGTTGTAACTGAAACTACTCTACCTTTTAATAAATGAATATTGTGTAAACATTCTCCGATTAAAGCTCTGGTAAATCCAGTTATATAACTAGACAGTATAGGATTTGATAAAATACTACCTTCTAATCTAACATGGCTGTTTGTAGACGTATCAAAACTTTTCTTTCCACTTACACCCATAGCAATCTGCCCATAAATTGAATTAGCTATTAATTTATATAATAAATTTAATAAACTCTTCTTAGGATACTCACGTCTTTTACGTTGTAACTCTTTCATTATTTTTCTAAAAGGTGTTAGATAATCTAAATCATATTTATTTGAATCATCTTTATTAATAGTAATAGTATTTGATTCTTGGTCATTATTTTTATTTTTATGTGATTCAGACTCTAATACCGTTTTATCAATAGTGATTTTATAATCCTCTAATAAAACATCTTCCATAGTTCTGTAATCTCCGGTCTTTGTATGTCTTTCCTTGTATATTATATCTCTATATAATTCATAAGTTTTAAAAGGTATACTATCTTTAGTAAATAAACCAACTTCTATAAAATTATTATATTCTATAAAAAATTCAGATTGTTTATTGACTTTATCATTTTCTTTATCATTTTGTTTCTTTGATTGTTTTTTAGTAAGTCTTTTAAAAGGTATCATTACACCTTCATTTACATATAACTTACAACCCATTGATTTAGCTACTAAATACTCACTACCTGTTATAACACTACGACCCTTTAAAGGGTAAATATCTATATCATCGTCAACACGAGTTGGTATACAAGGATATTTTATATCTTCAGGGAAGTCAAACTTTACATCTAGCATTATATAATTAAGTAATAATTGTTCATTAGACATTTTTAAAACTGTTTTTTCATAAATACGAACAGCTTTGTAGTATTGAGGATCCCCTAATATAGACATCACGGTAGGATAACAACTAGTTAAATCATAATCTATCCAGCTACGTTTATTATTATTTTCTATTCTATCTAAACCATACATCATTGACTCATTACGACCCCCTCTATAACCAGCTATGAAAGGTATTAAATGGTTAATTAATACAGTAGAACGAGCGTCTTTTGGTGTTAATTTTGCTGTAATACTTCCTATATTAATATCATCACGTATTTGATAACCTTCATAACCTTCCTTACGTCATTCTTTCAAAACATAAGCCTTCCCTATCCCAGAAGCTGTTAAAGGTACCCCTAATTTATCAAGACTGAAATTAAACTCTTCCATAGAATTAGCATGTTTTAATGTTATTATTGAATCTCTAATAGCGTATAACTCAAATAATTCTTTATCTTCCATTATTAATTTCTTCATACTATCTTTCCTATGTTTACCTAAATCAATCTTTTTATATTCATCACCATAAATATCCCCTATACTTGCTAAACTATTTACCCCTGACGGTGCTATTAAAACAGTATCTCTAAAATGAACTTTACTTTTAGCAAAGTCAAATATTAAAGGTTTACTTCTGGTTACAAATGACCTATTTATTATATCTAAATAATTCTTTAATTCATCAAAATTACTTAAAATAGATAAATCAGCACCTGATTCATGCATACATAAATAAAGTAATCTATTTATAGTAATACTTAACCTTGATTGTGAATTATTAAATCTATAAGTTATACGGGAAGTATGTTTGTTAGCACTTCTTAAAATACTTTCAAACATTTTTTCTGAAGTTTCATATTCTTCATCTTCATCTGTTGATTTTTCTCTAAGAATACCTGATGATTTGTCTATTAATTCACCTTCATCACTTTCCTCTATTCTATCTAGGATTTTAATTACTTTTAATAAAGCTATTACATGCTCTTTATCATTTAAACTTTCTGAATCCTTAATTAATTCTTCGTATTTATAATCTTTTAAATACTTAATTAAAGTCACAACTTCTGTTTTTGGGAAAATATAGATATTAAAATCTTTTTGTGTTATTAACTTAATATCTTCTAAACCTGATTCTAATAAATCATCCAGATATTTTCTTAGTTTGTTTAATAAATTATCATTATCACTACATAAAATTAACCGTAATTCTTTTATTAAATTATCTATACTTTTACAAGCTAAATCTATTTTGGAAGACTCACCTCATTCAAGTTTACTTCCATAATTAAAATCCGACATTCTTATTCCATCAAAATTTATTAAAGGTACTTTTATATTAAAACTAGTATTTGATGCTAATTGTATAGATAATAACTCATTAGTTTTATTTAAAGACGATTCTAATTCATATTCACTATCATAACCTGTAAAAGTATTCAAACCGATAGTTAGACCTCTATTTTTTAATCTATCACTCAACGAGGGATTAATCATTCTAAAAACATCTTTTCATAATCTCTTAATATCAGACTGTAAATCAGACTCAACAAAATCTAATTCGTTAGTTTCTATAAACTTAGCTAATATAACTAACATTTTAAATATTAATAACAAAAATAAATTATAATAAATAACATTTAAATTAATAGAACCCTTAAAGTCTTTATTCATTATTTCTAACTTAATAAGTAAATAAGCTACTATTGGTATATTTATATTAGGGTCATTAACATACCCTTTTTCAGATAATTTATTTAATTCACTAAATATCCTATCCAGAATATTAAATAATACAATAGCTTGGTTTTTATTAATTAAGTAAAAATCAGGAGATAAATTTATAACCCCTTTCTCTTGATAGAGTATAATAAAATCTATTAGTTTACTATTTATTAGAAAATCAATAAAATTAAATACACTTTTATCCATACTATAATTCAGTCTATCTAAACCATTATTATTATTATTATTTATTATATAATTCTGTCTATATAAACCTTTATTATCATTTATTATTATATCAGTAATTTTAGATTTCATATCAATAGACCCCTTCGAGGAATAAAATCTAAAATTACGGTTATATAAAGAAGCAACGCTAACTTTCATCCTATTACGGTTACATAAAGGTACTATATAATATTCTAACACATTAATCGTTTTAATCATTTTTAAGTTTTTATATCCTTCTTAACGACGTGGAGCTCGTTCTGATCAATCAGCAGGATGGTCACATATGGTATATTTCACCCCTTATTATTTATATGTTTTGACGCTTAAAACCAACAAAGCGAAAATCCCCTTTCCTAGAGGGACTTCAATTTTCGGAGGGTTCCCGGAAGCCCAAACTAGTACAAAACCGGAGCTCTAGCCTGATAACATAGTATGTTTATCTTCTATACGATCGCTCTATCTATCGCCTCCTTCACAAATCGTCGGAATGAATTTTAGCACGACCTATGCTTACTCGACCTCATGCCACTGGTCCTTGTCTATAATACATAACTGTTATAATTGCTATAAATACTAATAATAAAAAAAGATAAAAATAATATATATATATAAAAACTAACAAATAAAGGATTTATTTCCTTCTATTTTCATCATACTAATGACTTGATATTTTTTATTTTATTCTTACAGTAATAAATGTTGTATCCTTCTAAAATAAAATAATCAAGTTCCCGTTATCCTTCTTCCTCATCTTATTATAAAGAAAAATAACGTTAATCCGAAACACATCAGATCCCCTATAACCCACCCACTAGTTAATCAATATCGCAAAGTATTGATTTTTGATGATGATAAATAGAAATAGAAATGTCCGATTTTTTGTTATTTTTTATGTGTCTGATAAATGTCCGATTCTTGTAGGAATTTAACATTTCATCACTAATATTTCTTTATTACCCTAAATATTTATTTACTTTATTCTTCCTCCTTTAATTATTCTTCTTCTTTTAATTCTTTTAATTCTTTTAATTCTTTGGCTTCTTTTAATTGTTTTAGATATTCGCTACTATATTCTCTGAAGAAACGATCACTTTCAAAATTAGGGAATGTTTCTTTTAGATAATTTACAAAAGATTCATTTTCTTTATTTCTAGGAACAGCTCTACTAATACTTCTACGATTCTTTAATTTTGATATACTTGAAACTGTTATCCTTAAAGTTTTTGCTAATTCATGCTTGTTTATAAAGGTAATTATTTGTTCATAACTACCAAAATAATATTTAGGTATACCATAACGACATTCATCTTTATCAGTTAAACATGCTTTAACAAAAGCTCTAACACTTGTTTCTATATAAGATTTATAAGTTTTAGATATTTGAGTTGAATAACCTGTAAAAACCGGAGTCTTTACTAATGAACGTAAAACCCTTATTTTCTCATATCCAGTAACTGTTTTTCAAGGTATTGTATCTAAAAATTCTGTTTTATTAATGTCATTATTATTATTATTATTACCTTCTATTATACAACGTCTATTATCGTATAGTATATTATAACTTTTATCTTTATAACTACTTATCATATGACCTCCGTACTTATAAATATCAATAGCACTTCTTAAACCGGATTGTATAAATTCAAACTCATATATTTGATTATCAAATAATTCTTTCATATACATCAATAAAAAATCTTTGTCTAAATACTTAGACTGAAAACCTGACATAGCTGAAAGACCACCACTTGTTAATCCTAATTGACCCCTAGTTTTTCAAGATAACAAACCTTTAAATTCCTCATGTTTAACCTCTAAAGCTCGGTCATCTGTTTTATCAGAATCATCGAAGGTAGTTAATTGTTTTCTAATCTCTCTATATAATAATAATAAAGTTTTGTTGTTATTATTATCCATAGATAATATCTTATTTTCTAAATCATCAATATCACAAATAAATCCGTCAGTTGTAACTGAAACTACTCTACCTTTTAATAAATGAATATTGTGTAAACATTCTCCGATTAAAGCTCTGGTAAATCCAGTTATATAACTAGACAGTATAGGATTTGATAAAATACTACCTTCTAATCTAACATGGCTGTTTGTAGACGTATCAAAACTTTTCTTTCCACTTACACCCATAGCAATCTGCCCATAAATTGAATTAGCTATTAATTTATATAATAAATTTAATAAACTCTTCTTAGGATACTCACGTCTTTTACGTTGTAACTCTTTCATTATTTTTCTAAAAGGTGTTAGATAATCTAAATCATATTTATTTGAATCATCTTTATTAATAGTAATAGTATTTGATTCTTGGTCATTATTTTTATTTTTATGTGATTCAGACTCTAATACCGTTTTATCAATAGTGATTTTATAATCCTCTAATAAAACATCTTCCATAGTTCTGTAATCTCCGGTCTTTGTATGTCTTTCCTTGTATATTATATCTCTATATAATTCATAAGTTTTAAAAGGTATACTATCTTTAGTAAATAAACCAACTTCTATAAAATTATTATATTCTATAAAAAATTCAGATTGTTTATTGACTTTATCATTTTCTTTATCATTTTGTTTCTTTGATTGTTTTTTAGTAAGTCTTTTAAAAGGTATCATTACACCTTCATTTACATATAACTTACAACCCATTGATTTAGCTACTAAATACTCACTACCTGTTATAACACTACGACCCTTTAAAGGGTAAATATCTATATCATCGTCAACACGAGTTGGTATACAAGGATATTTTATATCTTCAGGGAAGTCAAACTTTACATCTAGCATTATATAATTAAGTAATAATTGTTCATTAGACATTTTTAAAACTGTTTTTTCATAAATACGAACAGCTTTGTAGTATTGAGGATCCCCTAATATAGACATCACGGTAGGATAACAACTAGTTAAATCATAATCTATCCAGCTACGTTTATTATTATTTTCTATTCTATCTAAACCATACATCATTGACTCATTACGACCCCCTCTATAACCAGCTATGAAAGGTATTAAATGGTTAATTAATACAGTAGAACGAGCGTCTTTTGGTGTTAATTTTGCTGTAATACTTCCTATATTAATATCATCACGTATTTGATAACCTTCATAACCTTCCTTACGTCATTCTTTCAAAACATAAGCCTTCCCTATCCCAGAAGCTGTTAAAGGTACCCCTAATTTATCAAGACTGAAATTAAACTCTTCCATAGAATTAGCATGTTTTAATGTTATTATTGAATCTCTAATAGCGTATAACTCAAATAATTCTTTATCTTCCATTATTAATTTCTTCATACTATCTTTCCTATGTTTACCTAAATCAATCTTTTTATATTCATCACCATAAATATCCCCTATACTTGCTAAACTATTTACCCCTGACGGTGCTATTAAAACAGTATCTCTAAAATGAACTTTACTTTTAGCAAAGTCAAATATTAAAGGTTTACTTCTGGTTACAAATGACCTATTTATTATATCTAAATAATTCTTTAATTCATCAAAATTACTTAAAATAGATAAATCAGCACCTGATTCATGCATACATAAATAAAGTAATCTATTTATAGTAATACTTAACCTTGATTGTGAATTATTAAATCTATAAGTTATACGGGAAGTATGTTTGTTAGCACTTCTTAAAATACTTTCAAACATTTTTTCTGAAGTTTCATATTCTTCATCTTCATCTGTTGATTTTCTCTAAGAATACCTGATGATTTGTCTATTAATTCACCTTCATCACTTTCCTCTATTCTATCTAGGATTTTAATTACTTTTAATAAAGCTATTACATGCTCTTTATCATTTAAACTTTCTGAATCCTTAATTAATTCTTCGTATTTATAATCTTTTAAATACTTAATTAAAGTCACAACTTCTGTTTTTGGGAAAATATAGATATTAAAATCTTTTTGTGTTATTAACTTAATATCTTCTAAACCTGATTCTAATAAATCATCCAGATATTTTCTTAGTTTGTTTAATAAATTATCATTATCACTACATAAAATTAACCGTAATTCTTTTATTAAATTATCTATACTTTTACAAGCTAAATCTATTTTGGAAGACTCACCTCATTCAAGTTTACTTCCATAATTAAAATCCGACATTCTTAGTCCATCAAAATTTATTAAAGGTACTTTTATATTAAAACTAGTATTTGATGCTAATTGTATAGATAATAACTCATTAGTTTTATTTAAAGACGATTCTAATTCATATTCACTATCATAACCTGTAAAAGTATTCAAACCGATAGTTAGACCTCTATTTTTTAATCTATCACTCAACGAGGGATTAATCATTCTAAAAACATCTTTTCATAATCTCTTAATATCAGACTGTAAATCAGACTCAACAAAATCTAATTCGTTAGTTTCTATAAACTTAGCTAATATAACTAACATTTTAAATATTAATAACAAAAATAAATTATAATAAATAACATTTAAATTAATAGAACCCTTAAAGTCTTTATTCATTATTTCTAACTTAATAAGTAAATAAGCTACTATTGGTATATTTATATTAGGGTCATTAACATACCCTTTTTCAGATAATTTATTTAATTCACTAAATATCCTATCCAGAATATTAAATAATACAATAGCTTGGTTTTTATTAATTAAGTAAAAATCAGGAGATAAATTTATAACCCCTTTATCTTGATAGAGTATAATAAAATCTATTAGTTTACTATTTATTAGAAAATCAATAAAATTAAATACACTTTTATCCATACTATAATTCAGTCTATCTAAACCATTATTATTATTATTATTTATTATATAATTCTGTCTATATAAACCTTTATTATCATTTATTATTATATCAGTAATTTTAGATTTCATATCAATAGACCCCTTCGAGGAATAAAATCTAAAATTACGGTTATATAAAGAAGCAACGCTAACTTTCATCCTATTACGGTTACATAAAGGTACTATATAATATTCTAACACATTAATCGTTTTAATCATTTTTAAGTTTTTATATCCTTCTTAACGACGTGGAGCTCGTTCTGATCAATCAGCAGGATGGTCACATATGGTATATTTCACCCCTTATTATTTATATGTTTTGACGCTTAAAACCAACAAAGCGAAAATCCCCTTTCCTAGAGGGACTTCAATTTTCGGAGGGTTCCCGGAAGCCCAAACTAGTACAAAACCGGAGCTCTAGCCTGATAACATAGTATGTTTATCTCTATACGATCGCTCTATCTATCGCCTCCTTCACAAATCGTCGGAATGAATTTTAGCACGACCTATGCTTACTCGACCTCATGCCACTGGTCCTTGTCTATAATACATAACTGTTATAATTGCTATAAATACTAATAATAAAAAAAAGATAAAAATAATATATATATATATAAAAAAACTAACAAATAAAG
>JAKULF010000024.1:0-45433 GCA_022661535.1 Eutypa lata
ACCTTTTATATATAGCAAATCTTTTTCTAAATCTAATTCTACCAATTTATAAGATGTTTTAACAAATCTTCAAAACTATATTTATTACATTCTTTATAATAGTTTTTGTTTTTACTTCTGTCAAAAATAAACGTTATTGTATCGTTTACCTCAATAAAACCTGATGTTTTTTGAATCTTTAGACTTAAAAACTTTTAAACCCTGAATTAATTTAGATAAAGTATCAAAATTTCCATATTTATAAACTCTAATTTCTCTTATAGAATTATTTATATAATCTTTAATACTTCATCATTTTATATTTTTACCAATTGGTATAACTCTTCCTAATTTACCACCAGTTAATACATTAATCGGTTCAAAATCAAAATCACTATGAATAGGAAATTTTACCATTGTTTTTGTATTTACTGATAATTGTACAGATAAAAGTTTGTTCTTATTCTTTGCTAAATCTATATTTTGATATTCTGTATCAAAACCAGAATAAATATTTTGTGTTATTGAGATACCATTTTTTCTAAGTTTTAATCTTATAGATGGATCTAACTTATTATAAATTTCTTTAGACAATATTAAATAATCCAATAACAAATCATTTAAATCACCATCATTTTTAACATTTTCTTGTAATTTTAATATTAATTTCTCTGTAAACATATAAAGATTTAAATTTACTAAGTTATAAGATCACTTAAAAAATTCACCTAATTCATTATAACTTACTATTTTATTACCTATTTTTACAGATTCACCATCTTTTGCTTCATTAACTTCTAATTCCTCTTTTTTATGTCCAGAATCTTCGTCAACATCTAATAAGAATTCTTTTACACACTCTTCAATTACTTCATATTTAGTTACATCAAGATCATTGATATAACCTTTTGCATTAATATTTTTAAGAAGTTGAAGTATTCCATCTATTTGATTATATACATTTAAATAATCATTACCGGTATTAGCATAGGAAATTAAAAATTCAATTCTTTTCAATAACTTAACAGGTAATGTTTTTTCCACTTTATCTAAAATTAATTCTCTACCTATTTTATTATCTATAATTTTCTCACTATTTTCATCACTATTTTCATTACTATTTTTATTAATAGTTGAATAATATCTTACTTGATAACTTAACCTAAAACCTACATAATTTACATATTCTAAAGACTTGAAATGATTCTGTAAACCATTTAAATCATTATTCTGAAACCATTTAAATTATATAAATTACTAAAAATAGTATAAATTATACCATATAAATTTATATTAGCCAATACATTTAAGGAAAGATAGAAATTTCCTATATAAAGGCCTGAACAGCTACATATTTTTACCAAACAAGAACAACCATATTTTAGCAAAACAGGAACTATTAAATGCATATTTTTGTAAAAACTTTTAATACAAAAATCTATTAAGTTAACATATCTCTTCTCAATTCAAGGCATTCTAAAAAATATTAAAAATAATTGATAATTCATATCTTTATTAATTAATAAATGATTATTTATCTCTTTCAAATCATTCAAGAATTGTAAGGACTTGCACCTCAGTAACAAACATTCCAAAAAACGAAAATTTAAATGTTTATTCGTTCTATAACCAATTCTTTCTGTTTAATAATTAGTTACAATCATTAAACAAAACCCCTATCCCACACCTCTTCAAAATAATCGTCTTTTATAGATTTCATGGCTTTTTGAGTCTTACTTACCATAAAATCTTTTCATTTCGAATAACAATCAACCTATAGCTTTTTTATTAATAATAATCATTTTTTGTTACATATTATATGTCACATTTTCATGTCACAATCATATGTCATATTTTTGATCATGAAGAGATTTATATAACAGTAAGTTGATCACTATTAAATCTATATTGATTGATTTATTTATCACCTTATTTATCACCTTATTCAATTACATAAAGAAATCTACATCAGAAAAATTAGGAAATCTAACTTTTATATAATCAACAAACAATAATCAATCATCAGTTTTAGGTACCTTACAAAAATTTCCACGTCTTTTTAATTGAGAAATTATATTAACATTTACACAAATTTCTTCATCATAACCCATTAAAAAATTAACGATTTCTTTATAATTTTTAAACTCGTCAATTCTTAAATTAAACATGTTATTTAATAAAGCTTTAATAAAATTTCTAATCATCACATCTCTTTTGTTTTTGTATTTACCTGATGGATTATTACTTAAGTTTTTTGCATATAATGAAACTTTTGGTAATTTACTAATATAACGCATTAAAGAACCTTTATCAACATTTATTAATGGTTTAGAATCTAGCAATGTTTTACCATCATCCTCAATAATAACACGTTTATTATCAAACATTAGACGAAATATTTTTCTGAGTAAACATCTGTAACATGTCCACCATTCTTAAAAATATCCTTACCACTTCTTAACTGTTTTTGAATAAATATTAATTCTTTATTACCTAACATTTTATCAGTTAATAAATTGTTAATTTCTACTAAAGACATTCTACCTCTTTGAAAACCTGTAGCAGCAATAATATTACCATCAACACTCAATTGACCCCTAGTACATCAACTTAAAATTCCTGAACCTTTATTTTTCAGCTCAAGTATATCAGAACCATCACGTATTTTACGATATTCTAAATATAAAGATTTATTCATAAACTTATGTTTAAGAACTTTTTCCTCTAAATTTTCTATATTTGTTATAAATCCGTCTGTTGTAACCGATACAATCTCACCATCTAATAAATTAATAGTATGTAATAATTCACCAATAACGCATCTAATAAATGAAGTAATTCAAGAAGCTATTAACGGATTAGATAAATCATTTCCCTCCATTCTTTTCATTTCCTGAGTTCTAGTATCAAACTTCTCTTTATTATTTATACCACGTACAACTAAACCATATATAGAATTTCCTATCTCTTTTCATAATGCATTATTAATTGTCCCTTTAGGATATTTTGATCTTTCATTTTGTATTTCTTTAATACAACCATAGAAGGGTTTTTCAACAATCAAACCACCATTTAAAGTTCTTATTTTCTTAAAAGGTATATAATATATATCCTTAATTTTAAATTTAGCCCCTTGTTTTTTAGCTACAAAATACTCCATGTATGTAATAAAGGCAGTTCCCATTAAAGGATATACAGTAGTGTTTTCATCTACATTACAAGGTATTGAAGGGTATTTAACACTTTCTGGAATTCAAAATTTACATTTAAGATTGTGTATGAATTAAATTTATCTAACCATCTCATTCTTTCAAAGTCTTTAATACTAAGAGATCTGGCAGCTTGATAATCTGGGTTCCTAATATTAACATTGCTGTTGTATAAGCACTTACCAAATCATAATCATACCATATCCTATTTTTATCTAAATCATAACCATACATAAAAGATTCATTACGACCTCCTTTATAATTTGCTATAAACATAGTACTTTTTACACCTAATTCTTTAAGAACACTTAATCCTTTAGGAGTTAGACTTTTACTTACATTGGTCATTAAATATTTTTCTGATAGTTGATAACCTGAATAATTTGTATCTTTTCAATATTTTCTTATATAATTACTACTCAATCCAGATAATGTTAAGGGTATACCAAAACCATTTATTGTATGATTAAATTCCTCCATAAAACAACCATGGATTAGAGCAATTAAACTATCTTGCATAGCATATGATTTAAACAATTCAGGATCTTCTTTTGAAATCTTTCCATATTTTCAAGTTGTTCAATAGACAATTTTATCTTTTCTATACCCTCATATAATGATGATACAGCATCTAAACTTTTTCTACCGGGAGATATAAGCATTGTATCTCTTACAATTACATTCATACCTCCTAATAAAATAGGTTTTCTCATAGTAACAAAACTTTTATTTACTATATCTAATTCTAATTTGTACTTTTCAAAATCACATAACATACTTAAATCGGCCGGAGTATAATGACTTATAATATAATTATTCAATCTTTTAGTAACACTAACTCTTTCATTTGTATATGAAGTATTATTTGTTCTAGTATATTTCTTATTCCTGTCATTCAATTCAATTCTACTATCTAAAAAATTAATATCTTCAACAGAATTAACCATTCCTTCCAATTCACTTTTTATAGTACTCAAATCTTCTATGTCACCTTCTTTAAGATTTAAATCTATATTACTCTTTGAAATACTTTCTAATATACCTTTTATATATAGCAAATCTTTTTCTAAATCTAATTCTACCAATTTATAAGATGTTTTAACCAAATCTTCAAAACTATATTTATTACATTCTTTATAATAGTTTTTTATTTTACTTCTGTCAAAAATAAACGTTATTGTATCATTTACCTCAATAAACCTGATGTTTTTTGAATCTTTAGACTTAAAAACTTTTAAACCCTGAATTAATTTAGATAAAGAAGTATCAAAATTTCCATATTTATAAACTCTAATTTCTCTTATAGAATTATTTATATAATCTTTAATACTTCATCATTTTATATTTTTACCAATTGGTATAACTCTTCCTAATTTACCACCAGTTAATACATTAATCGGTTCAAAATCAAAATCACTATGAATAGGAAATTTTACCATTGTTTTTGTATTTACTGATAATTGTACAGATAAAAGTTTGTTCTTATTCTTTGCTAAATCTATATTTTGATATTCTGTATCAAAACCAGAATAAATATTTTGTGTTATTGAGATACCATTTTTTCTAAGTTTTAATCTTATAGATGGATCTAACTTATTATAAATTTCTTTAGACAATATTAAATAATCCAATAACAAATCATTTAAATCACCATCATTTTTAACATTTTCTTGTAATTTTAATATTAATTTCTCTGTAAACATATAAAGATTTAAATTTACTAAGTTATAAGATCACTTAAAAAATTCACCTAATTCATTATAACTTACTATTTTATTACCTATTTTTACAGATTCACCATCTTTTGCTTCATTAACTTCTAATTCCTCTTTTTTATGTCCAGAATCTTCGTCAACATCTAATAAGAATTCTTTTACACACTCTTCAATTACTTCATATTTAGTTACATCAAGATCATTGATATAACCTTTTGCATTAATATTTTTAAGTTGAAGTATTCCATCTATTTGATTATATACATTTAAATAATCATTACCGGTATTAGCATAGGAAATTAAAAATTCAATTCTTTTCAATAACTTAACAGGTAATGTTTTTTCCACTTTATCTAAAATTAATTCTCTACCTATTTTATTATCTATAATTTTCTCACTATTTTCATCACTATTTTCATTACTATTTTTATTAATAGTTGAATAATATCTTACTTGATAACTTAACCTAAAACCTACATAATTTACATATTCTAAAGACTTGAAATGATTCTGTAAACCATTTAAATCATTATTCTGAAACCATTTAAATTATATAAATTACTAAAAATAGTATAAATTATACCATATAAATTTATATTAGCCAATACATTTAAGGAAAGATAGAAATTTCCTATATAAAGGCCTGAACAGCTACATATTTTTACCAAACAAGAACAACCACATATTTTAGCAAAACAGGAACTATTAAATGCATATTTTTGTAAAAACTTTTTAATACAAAAATCTATTAAGTTAACATATCTCTTCTCAATTCAAGGCATTCTAAAAATATTAAAAATAATTGATAATTCATATCTTTATTAATTAATAAATGATTATTTATCTCTTTCAAATCATTCAAGAATTGTAAGGACTTGCACCTCAGTAACAAACATTCCAAAAAACGAAAATTTAAATGTTTATTCGTTCTATAACCAATTCTTTCTGTTTAATAATTAGTTACAATCATTAAACAAAACCCCTATCCCACACCTCTTCAAAATAATCGTCTTTTATAGATTTCATGGCTTTTTGAGTCTTACTTACCATAAAATCTTTTCATTTCGAATAACAATCAACCTATAGCTTTTTTATTAATAATAATCATTTTTTGTTACATATTATATGTCACATTTTCATGTCACAATCATATGTCATATTTTTGATCATGAAAGAGATTTATATAACAGTAAGTTGATCACTATTAAATCTATATTGATTGATTTATTTATCACCTTATTTATCACCTTATTCAATTACATAAAGAAATCTACATCAGAAAAATTAGGAAATCTAACTTTTATATAATCAACAAACAATAATCAATCATCAGTTTTAGGTACCTTACAAAAATTTCCACGTCTTTTTAATTGAGAAATTATATTAACATTTACACAAATTTCTTCATCATAACCCATTAAAAAATTAACGATTTCTTTATAATTTTTAAACTCGTCAATTCTTAAATTAAACATGTTATTTAATAAAGCTTTAATAAAATTTCTAATCATCACATCTCTTTTGTTTTTGTATTTACCTGATGGATTATTACTTAAGTTTTTTGCATATAATGAAACTTTTGGTAATTTACTAATATAACGCATTAAAGAACCTTTATCAACATTTATTAATGGTTTAGAATCTAGCAATGTTTTACCATCATCCTCAATAATAACACGTTTATTATCAAACATTAGACGAAATATTTTTTCTGAGTAAACATCTGTAACATGTCCACCATTCTTAAAAATATCCTTACCACTTCTTAACTGTTTTTGAATAAATATTAATTCTTTATTACCTAACATTTTATCAGTTAATAAATTGTTAATTTCTACTAAAGACATTCTACCTCTTTGAAAACCTGTAGCAATAATATTACCATCAACACTCAATTGACCCCTAGTACATCAACTTAAAATTCCTGAACCTTTATTTTTCAGCTCAAGTATATCAGAACCATCACGTATTTTACGATATTCTAAATATAAAGATTTATTCATAAACTTATGTTTAAGAACTTTTCCTCTAAATTTTCTATATTTGTTATAAATCCGTCTGTTGTAACCGATACAATCTCACCATCTAATAAATTAATAGTATGTAATAATTCACCAATAACGCATCTAATAAATGAAGTAATTCAAGAAGCTATTAACGGATTAGATAAATCATTTCCCTCCATTCTTTTCATTTCCTGAGTTCTAGTATCAAACTTCTCTTTATTATTTATACCACGTACAACTAAACCATATATAGAATTTCCTATCTCTTTTCATAATGCATTATTAATTGTCCCTTTAGGATATTTTGATCTTTCATTTTGTATTTCTTTAATACAACCATAGAAGGGTTTTTCAACAATCAAACCACCATTTAAAGTTCTTATTTTCTTAAAAGGTATATAATATATATCCTTAATTTTAAATTTAGCCCCTTGTTTTTTAGCTACAAAATACTCCATGTATGTAATAAAGGCAGTTCCCATTAAAGGATATACAGTAGTGTTTTCATCTACATTACAAGGTATTGAAGGGTATTTAACACTTTCTGGGAATTCAAAATTTACATTTAAGATTGTGTATGAATTAAATTTATCTAACCATCTCATTCTTTCAAAGTCTTTAATACTAAGAGATCTGGCAGCTTGATAATCTGGAGTTCCTAATATTAACATTGCTGTTGTATAAGCACTTACCAAATCATAATCATACCATATCCTATTTTTATCTAAATCATAACCATACATAAAAGATTCATTACGACCTCCTTTATAATTTGCTATAAACATAGTACTTTTTACACCTAATTCTTTAAGAACACTTAATCCTTTAGGAGTTAGACTTTTACTTACATTGGTCATTAAATATTTTTCTGATAGTTGATAACCTGAATAATTTGTATCTTTTCAATATTTTCTTATATAATTACTACTCAATCCAGATAATGTTAAGGGTATACCAAAACCATTTATTGTATGATTAAATTCCTCCATAAAACAACCATGGATTAGAGCAATTAAACTATCTTGCATAGCATATGATTTAAACAATTCAGGATCTTCTTTTGAAATCTTTCCATATTTTCAAGTTGTTCAATAGACAATTTTATCTTTTCTATACCCTCATATAATGATGATACAGCATCTAAACTTTTTCTACCGGGAGATATAAGCATTGTATCTCTTACAATTACATTCATACCTCCTAATAAAATAGGTTTTCTCATAGTAACAAAACTTTTATTTACTATATCTAATTCTAATTTGTACTTTTCAAAATCACATAACATACTTAAATCGGCCGGAGTATAATGACTTATAATATAATTATTCAATCTTTTAGTAACACTAACTCTTTCATTTGTATATGAAGTATTATTTGTTCTAGTATATTTCTTATTCCTGTCATTCAATTCAATTCTACTATCTAAAAAATTAATATCTTCAACAGAATTAACCATTCCTTCCAATTCACTTTTTATAGTACTCAAATCTTCTATGTCACCTTCTTTAAGATTTAAATCTATATTACTCTTTGAAATACTTTCTAATATACCTTTTATATATAGCAAATCTTTTTCTAAATCTAATTCTACCAATTTATAAGATGTTTTAACCAAATCTTCAAAACTATATTTATTACATTCTTTATAATAGTTTTTTATTTTACTTCTGTCAAAAATAAACGTTATTGTATCATTTACCTCAATAAACCTGATGTTTTTTGAATCTTTAGACTTAAAAACTTTTAAACCCTGAATTAATTTAGATAAAGAAGTATCAAAATTTCCATATTTATAAACTCTAATTTCTCTTATAGAATTATTTATATAATCTTTAATACTTCATCATTTTATATTTTTACCAATTGGTATAACTCTTCCTAATTTACCACCAGTTAATACATTAATCGGTTCAAAATCAAAATCACTATGAATAGGAAATTTTACCATTGTTTTTGTATTTACTGATAATTGTACAGATAAAAGTTTGTTCTTATTCTTTGCTAAATCTATATTTTGATATTCTGTATCAAAACCAGAATAAATATTTTGTGTTATTGAGATACCATTTTTTCTAAGTTTTAATCTTATAGATGGATCTAACTTATTATAAATTTCTTTAGACAATATTAAATAATCCAATAACAAATCATTTAAATCACCATCATTTTTAACATTTTCTTGTAATTTTAATATTAATTTCTCTGTAAACATATAAAGATTTAAATTTACTAAGTTATAAGATCACTTAAAAAATTCACCTAATTCATTATAACTTACTATTTTATTACCTATTTTTACAGATTCACCATCTTTTGCTTCATTAACTTCTAATTCCTCTTTTTTATCCAGAATCTTCGTCAACATCTAATAAGAATTCTTTTACACACTCTTCAATTACTTCATATTTAGTTACATCAAGATCATTGATATAACCTTTTGCATTAATATTTTTAAGAAGTTGAAGTATTCCATCTATTTGATTATATACATTTAAATAATCATTACCGGTATTAGCATAGGAAATTAAAAATTCAATTCTTTTCAATAACTTAACAGGTAATGTTTTTTCCACTTTATCTAAAATTAATTCTCTACCTATTTTATTATCTATAATTTTCTCACTATTTTCATCACTATTTTCATTACTATTTTTATTAATAGTTGAATAATATCTTACTTGATAACTTAACCTAAAACCTACATAATTTACATATTCTAAAGACTTGAAATGATTCTGTAAACCATTTAAATCATTATTCTGGAAACCATTTAAATTATATAAATTACTAAAAATAGTATAAATTATACCATATAAATTTATATTAGCCAATACATTTAAGGAAAGATAGAAATTTCCTATATAAAGGCCTGAACAGCTACATATTTTTACCAAACAAGAACAACCACATATTTTAGCAAAACAGGAACTATTAAATGCATATTTTTGTAAAAACTTTTTAATACAAAAATCTATTAAGTTAACATATCTCTTCTCAATTCAAGGCATTCTAAAAAATATTAAAAATAATTGATAATTCATATCTTTATTAATTAATAAATGATTATTTATCTCTTTCAAATCATTCAAGAATTGTAAGGACTTGCACCTCAGTAACAAACATTCCAAAAAACGAAAATTTAAATGTTTATTCGTTCTATAACCAATTCTTTCTGTTTAATAATTAGTTACAATCATTAAACAAAACCCCTATCCCACACCTCTTCAAAATAATCGTCTTTTATAGATTTCATGGCTTTTTGAGTCTTACTTACCATAAAATCTTTTCATTTCGAATAACAATCAACCTATAGCTTTTTTATTAATAATAATCATTTTTTGTTACATATTATATGTCACATTTTCATGTCACAATCATATGTCATATTTTTGATCATGAAAGAGATTTATATAACAGTAAGTTGATCACTATTAAATCTATATTGATTGATTTATTTATCACCTTATTTATCACCTTATTCAATTACATAAAGAAATCTACATCAGAAAAATTAGGAAATCTAACTTTTATATAATCAACAAACAATAATCAATCATCAGTTTTAGGTACCTTACAAAAATTTCCACGTCTTTTTAATTGAGAAATTATATTAACATTTACACAAATTTCTTCATCATAACCCATTAAAAAATTAACGATTTCTTTATAATTTTTAAACTCGTCAATTCTTAAATTAAACATGTTATTTAATAAAGCTTTAATAAAATTTCTAATCATCACATCTCTTTTGTTTTTGTATTTACCTGATGGATTATTACTTAAGTTTTTTGCATATAATGAAACTTTTGGTAATTTACTAATATAACGCATTAAAGAACCTTTATCAACATTTATTAATGGTTTAGAATCTAGCAATGTTTTACCATCATCCTCAATAATAACACGTTTATTATCAAACATTAGACGAAATATTTTTTCTGAGTAAACATCTGTAACATGTCCACCATTCTTAAAAATATCCTTACCACTTCTTAACTGTTTTTGAATAAATATTAATTCTTTATTACCTAACATTTTATCAGTTAATAAATTGTTAATTTCTACTAAAGACATTCTACCTCTTTGAAAACCTGTAGCAGCAATAATATTACCATCAACACTCAATTGACCCCTAGTACATCAACTTAAAATTCCTGAACCTTTATTTTTCAGCTCAAGTATATCAGAACCATCACGTATTTTACGATATTCTAAATATAAAGATTTATTCATAAACTTATGTTTAAGAACTTTTTCCTCTAAATTTTCTATATTTGTTATAAATCCGTCTGTTGTAACCGATACAATCTCACCATCTAATAAATTAATAGTATGTAATAATTCACCAATAACGCATCTAATAAATGAAGTAATTCAAGAAGCTATTAACGGATTAGATAAATCATTTCCCTCCATTCTTTTCATTTCCTGAGTTCTAGTATCAAACTTCTCTTTATTATTTATACCACGTACAACTAAACCATATATAGAATTTCCTATCTCTTTTCATAATGCATTATTAATTGTCCCTTTAGGATATTTTGATCTTTCATTTTGTATTTCTTTAATACAACCATAGAAGGGTTTTTCAACAATCAAACCACCATTTAAAGTTCTTATTTTCTTAAAAGGTATATAATATATATCCTTAATTTTAAATTTAGCCCCTTGTTTTTTAGCTACAAAATACTCCATGTATGTAATAAAGGCAGTTCCCATTAAAGGATATACAGTAGTGTTTTCATCTACATTACAAGGTATTGAAGGGTATTTAACACTTTCTGGGAATTCAAAATTTACATTTAAGATTGTGTATGAATTAAATTTATCTAACCATCTCATTCTTTCAAAGTCTTTAATACTAAGAGATCTGGCAGCTTGATAATCTGGAGTTCCTAATATTAACATTGCTGTTGTATAAGCACTTACCAAATCATAATCATACCATATCCTATTTTTATCTAAATCATAACCATACATAAAAGATTCATTACGACCTCCTTTATAATTTGCTATAAACATAGTACTTTTTACACCTAATTCTTTAAGAACACTTAATCCTTTAGGAGTTAGACTTTTACTTACATTGGTCATTAAATATTTTTCTGATAGTTGATAACCTGAATAATTTGTATCTTTTCAATATTTTCTTATATAATTACTACTCAATCCAGATAATGTTAAGGGTATACCAAAACCATTTATTGTATGATTAAATTCCTCCATAAAACAACCATGGATTAGAGCAATTAAACTATCTTGCATAGCATATGATTTAAACAATTCAGGATCTTCTTTTGAAATCTTTCCATATTTTCAAGTTGTTCAATAGACAATTTTATCTTTTCTATACCCTCATATAATGATGATACAGCATCTAAACTTTTTCTACCGGGAGATATAAGCATTGTATCTCTTACAATTACATTCATACCTCCTAATAAAATAGGTTTTCTCATAGTAACAAAACTTTTATTTACTATATCTAATTCTAATTTGTACTTTTCAAAATCACATAACATACTTAAATCGGCCGGAGTATAATGACTTATAATATAATTATTCAATCTTTTAGTAACACTAACTCTTTCATTTGTATATGAAGTATTATTTGTTCTAGTATATTTCTTATTCCTGTCATTCAATTCAATTCTACTATCTAAAAAATTAATATCTTCAACAGAATTAACCATTCCTTCCAATTCACTTTTTATAGTACTCAAATCTTCTATGTCACCTTCTTTAAGATTTAAATCTATATTACTCTTTGAAATACTTTCTAATATACCTTTTATATATAGCAAATCTTTTTCTAAATCTAATTCTACCAATTTATAAGATGTTTTAACCAAATCTTCAAAACTATATTTATTACATTCTTTATAATAGTTTTTTATTTTACTTCTGTCAAAAATAAACGTTATTGTATCATTTACCTCAATAAACCTGATGTTTTTTGAATCTTTAGACTTAAAAACTTTTAAACCCTGAATTAATTTAGATAAAGAAGTATCAAAATTTCCATATTTATAAACTCTAATTTCTCTTATAGAATTATTTATATAATCTTTAATACTTCATCATTTTATATTTTTACCAATTGGTATAACTCTTCCTAATTTACCACCAGTTAATACATTAATCGGTTCAAAATCAAAATCACTATGAATAGGAAATTTTACCATTGTTTTTGTATTTACTGATAATTGTACAGATAAAAGTTTGTTCTTATTCTTTGCTAAATCTATATTTTGATATTCTGTATCAAAACCAGAATAAATATTTTGTGTTATTGAGATACCATTTTTTCTAAGTTTTAATCTTATAGATGGATCTAACTTATTATAAATTTCTTTAGACAATATTAAATAATCCAATAACAAATCATTTAAATCACCATCATTTTTAACATTTTCTTGTAATTTTAATATTAATTTCTCTGTAAACATATAAAGATTTAAATTTACTAAGTTATAAGATCACTTAAAAAATTCACCTAATTCATTATAACTTACTATTTTATTACCTATTTTTACAGATTCACCATCTTTTGCTTCATTAACTTCTAATTCCTCTTTTTTATGTCCAGAATCTTCGTCAACATCTAATAAGAATTCTTTTACACACTCTTCAATTACTTCATATTTAGTTACATCAAGATCATTGATATAACCTTTTGCATTAATATTTTTAAGAAGTTGAAGTATTCCATCTATTTGATTATATACATTTAAATAATCATTACCGGTATTAGCATAGGAAATTAAAAATTCAATTCTTTTCAATAACTTAACAGGTAATGTTTTTTCCACTTTATCTAAAATTAATTCTCTACCTATTTTATTATCTATAATTTTCTCACTATTTTCATCACTATTTTCATTACTATTTTTATTAATAGTTGAATAATATCTTACTTGATAACTTAACCTAAAACCTACATAATTTACATATTCTAAAGACTTGAAATGATTCTGTAAACCATTTAAATCATTATTCTGGAAACCATTTAAATTATATAAATTACTAAAAATAGTATAAATTATACCATATAAATTTATATTAGCCAATACATTTAAGGAAAGATAGAAATTTCCTATATAAAGGCCTGAACAGCTACATATTTTTACCAAACAAGAACAACCACATATTTTAGCAAAACAGGAACTATTAAATGCATATTTTTGTAAAAACTTTTAATACAAAAATCTATTAAGTTAACATATCTCTTCTCAATTCAAGGCATTCTAAAAAATATTAAAAATAATTGATAATTCATATCTTTATTAATTAATAAATGATTATTTATCTCTTTCAAATCATTCAAGAATTGTAAGGACTTGCACCTCAGTAACAAACATTCCAAAAAACGAAAATTTAAATGTTTATTCGTTCTATAACCAATTCTTTCTGTTTAATAATTAGTTACAATCATTAAACAAAACCCCTATCCCACACCTCTTCAAAATAATCGTCTTTTATAGATTTCATGGCTTTTTGAGTCTTACTTACCATAAAATCTTTTCATTTCGAATAACAATCAACCTATAGCTTTTTTATTAATAATAATCATTTTTTGTTACATATTATATGTCACATTTTCATGTCACAATCATATGTCATATTTTTGATCATGAAAGAGATTTATATAACAGTAAGTTGATCACTATTAAATCTATATTGATTGATTTATTTATCACCTTATTTATCACCTTATTCAATTACATAAAGAAATCTACATCAGAAAAATTAGGAAATCTAACTTTTATATAATCAACAAACAATAATCAATCATCAGTTTTAGGTACCTTACAAAAATTTCCACGTCTTTTTAATTGAGAAATTATATTAACATTTACACAAATTTCTTCATCATAACCCATTAAAAAATTAACGATTTCTTTATAATTTTTAAACTCGTCAATTCTTAAATTAAACATGTTATTTAATAAAGCTTTAATAAAATTTCTAATCATCACATCTCTTTTGTTTTTGTATTTACCTGATGGATTATTACTTAAGTTTTTTGCATATAATGAAACTTTTGGTAATTTACTAATATAACGCATTAAAGAACCTTTATCAACATTTATTAATGGTTTAGAATCTAGCAATGTTTTACCATCATCCTCAATAATAACACGTTTATTATCAAACATTAGACGAAATATTTTTTCTGAGTAAACATCTGTAACATGTCCACCATTCTTAAAAATATCCTTACCACTTCTTAACTGTTTTTGAATAAATATTAATTCTTTATTACCTAACATTTTATCAGTTAATAAATTGTTAATTTCTACTAAAGACATTCTACCTCTTTGAAAACCTGTAGCAGCAATAATATTACCATCAACACTCAATTGACCCCTAGTACATCAACTTAAAATTCCTGAACCTTTATTTTTCAGCTCAAGTATATCAGAACCATCACGTATTTTACGATATTCTAAATATAAAGATTTATTCATAAACTTATGTTTAAGAACTTTTTCCTCTAAATTTTCTATATTTGTTATAAATCCGTCTGTTGTAACCGATACAATCTCACCATCTAATAAATTAATAGTATGTAATAATTCACCAATAACGCATCTAATAAATGAAGTAATTCAAGAAGCTATTAACGGATTAGATAAATCATTTCCTCCATTCTTTTCATTTCCTGAGTTCTAGTATCAAACTTCTCTTTATTATTTATACCACGTACAACTAAACCATATATAGAATTTCCTATCTCTTTTCATAATGCATTATTAATTGTCCCTTTAGGATATTTTGATCTTTCATTTTGTATTTCTTTAATACAACCATAGAAGGGTTTTTCAACAATCAAACCACCATTTAAAGTTCTTATTTTCTTAAAAGGTATATAATATATATCCTTAATTTTAAATTTAGCCCCTTGTTTTTTAGCTACAAAATACTCCATGTATGTAATAAAGGCAGTTCCCATTAAAGGATATACAGTAGTGTTTTCATCTACATTACAAGGTATTGAAGGGTATTTAACACTTTCTGGGAATTCAAAATTTACATTTAAGATTGTGTATGAATTAAATTTATCTAACCATCTCATTCTTTCAAAGTCTTTAATACTAAGAGATCTGGCAGCTTGATAATCTGGAGTTCCTAATATTAACATTGCTGTTGTATAAGCACTTACCAAATCATAATCATACCATATCCTATTTTTATCTAAATCATAACCATACATAAAAGATTCATTACGACCTCCTTTATAATTTGCTATAAACATAGTACTTTTTACACCTAATTCTTTAAGAACACTTAATCCTTTAGGAGTTAGACTTTTACTTACATTGGTCATTAAATATTTTTCTGATAGTTGATAACCTGAATAATTTGTATCTTTTCAATATTTTCTTATATAATTACTACTCAATCCAGATAATGTTAAGGGTATACCAAAACCATTTATTGTATGATTAAATTCCTCCATAAAACAACCATGGATTAGAGCAATTAAACTATCTTGCATAGCATATGATTTAAACAATTCAGGATCTTCTTTTGAAATCTTTCCATATTTTCAAGTTGTTCAATAGACAATTTTATCTTTTCTATACCCTCATATAATGATGATACAGCATCTAAACTTTTTCTACCGGGAGATATAAGCATTGTATCTCTTACAATTACATTCATACCTCCTAATAAAATAGGTTTTCTCATAGTAACAAAACTTTTATTTACTATATCTAATTCTAATTTGTACTTTTCAAAATCACATAACATACTTAAATCGGCCGGAGTATAATGACTTATAATATAATTATTCAATCTTTTAGTAACACTAACTCTTTCATTTGTATATGAAGTATTATTTGTTCTAGTATATTTCTTATTCCTGTCATTCAATTCAATTCTACTATCTAAAAAATTAATATCTTCAACAGAATTAACCATTCCTTCCAATTCACTTTTTATAGTACTCAAATCTTCTATGTCACCTTCTTTAAGATTTAAATCTATATTACTCTTTGAAATACTTTCTAATATACCTTTTATATATAGCAAATCTTTTTCTAAATCTAATTCTACCAATTTATAAGATGTTTTAACCAAATCTTCAAAACTATATTTATTACATTCTTTATAATAGTTTTTTATTTTACTTCTGTCAAAAATAAACGTTATTGTATCATTTACCTCAATAAACCTGATGTTTTTTGAATCTTTAGACTTAAAAACTTTTAAACCCTGAATTAATTTAGATAAAGAAGTATCAAAATTTCCATATTTATAAACTCTAATTTCTCTTATAGAATTATTTATATAATCTTTAATACTTCATCATTTTATATTTTTACCAATTGGTATAACTCTTCCTAATTTACCACCAGTTAATACATTAATCGGTTCAAAATCAAAATCACTATGAATAGGAAATTTTACCATTGTTTTTGTATTTACTGATAATTGTACAGATAAAAGTTTGTTCTTATTCTTTGCTAAATCTATATTTTGATATTCTGTATCAAAACCAGAATAAATATTTTGTGTTATTGAGATACCATTTTTTCTAAGTTTTAATCTTATAGATGGATCTAACTTATTATAAATTTCTTTAGACAATATTAAATAATCCAATAACAAATCATTTAAATCACCATCATTTTTAACATTTTCTTGTAATTTTAATATTAATTTCTCTGTAAACATATAAAGATTTAAATTTACTAAGTTATAAGATCACTTAAAAAATTCACCTAATTCATTATAACTTACTATTTTATTACCTATTTTTACAGATTCACCATCTTTTGCTTCATTAACTTCTAATTCCTCTTTTTTATGTCCAGAATCTTCGTCAACATCTAATAAGAATTCTTTTACACACTCTTCAATTACTTCATATTTAGTTACATCAAGATCATTGATATAACCTTTTGCATTAATATTTTTAAGAAGTTGAAGTATTCCATCTATTTGATTATATACATTTAAATAATCATTACCGGTATTAGCATAGGAAATTAAAAATTCAATTCTTTTCAATAACTTAACAGGTAATGTTTTTTCCACTTTATCTAAAATTAATTCTCTACCTATTTTATTATCTATAATTTTCTCACTATTTTCATCACTATTTTCATTACTATTTTTATTAATAGTTGAATAATATCTTACTTGATAACTTAACCTAAAACCTACATAATTTACATATTCTAAAGACTTGAAATGATTCTGTAAACCATTTAAATCATTATTCTGGAAACCATTTAAATTATATAAATTACTAAAAATAGTATAAATTATACCATATAAATTTATATTAGCCAATACATTTAAGGAAAGATAGAAATTTCCTATATAAAGGCCTGAACAGCTACATATTTTTACCAAACAAGAACAACCACATATTTTAGCAAAACAGGAACTATTAAATGCATATTTTTGTAAAAACTTTTAATACAAAAATCTATTAAGTTAACATATCTCTTCTCAATTCAAGGCATTCTAAAAAATATTAAAAATAATTGATAATTCATATCTTTATTAATTAATAAATGATTATTTATCTCTTTCAAATCATTCAAGAATTGTAAGGACTTGCACCTCAGTAACAAACATTCCAAAAAACGAAAATTTAAATGTTTATTCGTTCTATAACCAATTCTTTCTGTTTAATAATTAGTTACAATCATTAAACAAAACCCCTATCCCACACCTCTTCAAAATAATCGTCTTTTATAGATTTCATGGCTTTTTGAGTCTTACTTACCATAAAATCTTTTCATTTCGAATAACAATCAACCTATAGCTTTTTTATTAATAATAATCATTTTTTGTTACATATTATATGTCACATTTTCATGTCACAATCATATGTCATATTTTTGATCATGAAAGAGATTTATATAACAGTAAGTTGATCACTATTAAATCTATATTGATTGATTTATTTATCACCTTATTTATCACCTTATTCAATTACATAAAGAAATCTACATCAGAAAAATTAGGAAATCTAACTTTTATATAATCAACAAACAATAATCAATCATCAGTTTTAGGTACCTTACAAAAATTTCCACGTCTTTTTAATTGAGAAATTATATTAACATTTACACAAATTTCTTCATCATAACCCATTAAAAAATTAACGATTTCTTTATAATTTTTAAACTCGTCAATTCTTAAATTAAACATGTTATTTAATAAAGCTTTAATAAAATTTCTAATCATCACATCTCTTTTGTTTTTGTATTTACCTGATGGATTATTACTTAAGTTTTTTGCATATAATGAAACTTTTGGTAATTTACTAATATAACGCATTAAAGAACCTTTATCAACATTTATTAATGGTTTAGAATCTAGCAATGTTTTACCATCATCCTCAATAATAACACGTTTATTATCAAACATTAGACGAAATATTTTTTCTGAGTAAACATCTGTAACATGTCCACCATTCTTAAAAATATCCTTACCACTTCTTAACTGTTTTTGAATAAATATTAATTCTTTATTACCTAACATTTTATCAGTTAATAAATTGTTAATTTCTACTAAAGACATTCTACCTCTTTGAAAACCTGTAGCAGCAATAATATTACCATCAACACTCAATTGACCCCTAGTACATCAACTTAAAATTCCTGAACCTTTATTTTTCAGCTCAAGTATATCAGAACCATCACGTATTTTACGATATTCTAAATATAAAGATTTATTCATAAACTTATGTTTAAGAACTTTTTCCTCTAAATTTTCTATATTTGTTATAAATCCGTCTGTTGTAACCGATACAATCTCACCATCTAATAAATTAATAGTATGTAATAATTCACCAATAACGCATCTAATAAATGAAGTAATTCAAGAAGCTATTAACGGATTAGATAAATCATTTCCCTCCATTCTTTTCATTTCCTGAGTTCTAGTATCAAACTTCTCTTTATTATTTATACCACGTACAACTAAACCATATATAGAATTTCCTATCTCTTTTCATAATGCATTATTAATTGTCCCTTTAGGATATTTTGATCTTTCATTTTGTATTTCTTTAATACAACCATAGAAGGGTTTTTCAACAATCAAACCACCATTTAAAGTTCTTATTTTCTTAAAAGGTATATAATATATATCCTTAATTTTAAATTTAGCCCCTTGTTTTTTAGCTACAAAATACTCCATGTATGTAATAAAGGCAGTTCCCATTAAAGGATATACAGTAGTGTTTTCATCTACATTACAAGGTATTGAAGGGTATTTAACACTTTCTGGGAATTCAAAATTTACATTTAAGATTGTGTATGAATTAAATTTATCTAACCATCTCATTCTTTCAAAGTCTTTAATACTAAGAGATCTGGCAGCTTGATAATCTGGAGTTCCTAATATTAACATTGCTGTTGTATAAGCACTTACCAAATCATAATCATACCATATCCTATTTTTATCTAAATCATAACCATACATAAAAGATTCATTACGACCTCCTTTATAATTTGCTATAAACATAGTACTTTTTACACCTAATTCTTTAAGAACACTTAATCCTTTAGGAGTTAGACTTTTACTTACATTGGTCATTAAATATTTTTCTGATAGTTGATAACCTGAATAATTTGTATCTTTTCAATATTTTCTTATATAATTACTACTCAATCCAGATAATGTTAAGGGTATACCAAAACCATTTATTGTATGATTAAATTCCTCCATAAAACAACCATGGATTAGAGCAATTAAACTATCTTGCATAGCATATGATTTAAACAATTCAGGATCTTCTTTTTGAAATCTTTCCATATTTTCAAGTTGTTCAATAGACAATTTTATCTTTTCTATACCCTCATATAATGATGATACAGCATCTAAACTTTTTCTACCGGGAGATATAAGCATTGTATCTCTTACAATTACATTCATACCTCCTAATAAAATAGGTTTTCTCATAGTAACAAAACTTTTATTTACTATATCTAATTCTAATTTGTACTTTTCAAAATCACATAACATACTTAAATCGGCCGGAGTATAATGACTTATAATATAATTATTCAATCTTTTAGTAACACTAACTCTTTCATTTGTATATGAAGTATTATTTGTTCTAGTATATTTCTTATTCCTGTCATTCAATTCAATTCTACTATCTAAAAAATTAATATCTTCAACAGAATTAACCATTCCTTCCAATTCACTTTTTATAGTACTCAAATCTTCTATGTCACCTTCTTTAAGATTTAAATCTATATTACTCTTTGAAATACTTTCTAATATACCTTTTATATATAGCAAATCTTTTTCTAAATCTAATTCTACCAATTTATAAGATGTTTTAACCAAATCTTCAAAACTATATTTATTACATTCTTTATAATAGTTTTTTATTTTACTTCTGTCAAAAATAAACGTTATTGTATCATTTACCTCAATAAACCTGATGTTTTTTGAATCTTTAGACTTAAAAACTTTTAAACCCTGAATTAATTTAGATAAAGAAGTATCAAAATTTCCATATTTATAAACTCTAATTTCTCTTATAGAATTATTTATATAATCTTTAATACTTCATCATTTTATATTTTTACCAATTGGTATAACTCTTCCTAATTTACCACCAGTTAATACATTAATCGGTTCAAAATCAAAATCACTATGAATAGGAAATTTTACCATTGTTTTTGTATTTACTGATAATTGTACAGATAAAAGTTTGTTCTTATTCTTTGCTAAATCTATATTTTGATATTCTGTATCAAAACCAGAATAAATATTTTGTGTTATTGAGATACCATTTTTTCTAAGTTTTAATCTTATAGATGGATCTAACTTATTATAAATTTCTTTAGACAATATTAAATAATCCAATAACAAATCATTTAAATCACCATCATTTTTAACATTTTCTTGTAATTTTAATATTAATTTCTCTGTAAACATATAAAGATTTAAATTTACTAAGTTATAAGATCACTTAAAAAATTCACCTAATTCATTATAACTTACTATTTTATTACCTATTTTTACAGATTCACCATCTTTTGCTTCATTAACTTCTAATTCCTCTTTTTTATGTCCAGAATCTTCGTCAACATCTAATAAGAATTCTTTTACACACTCTTCAATTACTTCATATTTAGTTACATCAAGATCATTGATATAACCTTTTGCATTAATATTTTTAAGAAGTTGAAGTATTCCATCTATTTGATTATATACATTTAAATAATCATTACCGGTATTAGCATAGGAAATTAAAAATTCAATTCTTTTCAATAACTTAACAGGTAATGTTTTTTCCACTTTATCTAAAATTAATTCTCTACCTATTTTATTATCTATAATTTTCTCACTATTTTCATCACTATTTTCATTACTATTTTTATTAATAGTTGAATAATATCTTACTTGATAACTTAACCTAAAACCTACATAATTTACATATTCTAAAGACTTGAAATGATTCTGTAAACCATTTAAATCATTATTCTGGAAACCATTTAAATTATATAAATTACTAAAAATAGTATAAATTATACCATATAAATTTATATTAGCCAATACATTTAAGGAAAGATAGAAATTTCCTATATAAAGGCCTGAACAGCTACATATTTTTACCAAACAAGAACAACCACATATTTTAGCAAAACAGGAACTATTAAATGCATATTTTTGTAAAAACTTTTAATACAAAAATCTATTAAGTTAACATATCTCTTCTCAATTCAAGGCATTCTAAAAAATATTAAAAATAATTGATAATTCATATCTTTATTAATTAATAAATGATTATTTATCTCTTTCAAATCATTCAAGAATTGTAAGGACTTGCACCTCAGTAACAAACATTCCAAAAAACGAAAATTTAAATGTTTATTCGTTCTATAACCAATTCTTTCTGTTTAATAATTAGTTACAATCATTAAACAAAACCCCTATCCCACACCTCTTCAAAATAATCGTCTTTTATAGATTTCATGGCTTTTTGAGTCTTACTTACCATAAAATCTTTTCATTTCGAATAACAATCAACCTATAGCTTTTTTATTAATAATAATCATTTTTTGTTACATATTATATGTCACATTTTCATGTCACAATCATATGTCATATTTTTGATCATGAAAGAGATTTATATAACAGTAAGTTGATCACTATTAAATCTATATTGATTGATTTATTTATCACCTTATTTATCACCTTATTCAATTACATAAAGAAATCTACATCAGAAAAATTAGGAAATCTAACTTTTATATAATCAACAAACAATAATCAATCATCAGTTTTAGGTACCTTACAAAAATTTCCACGTCTTTTTAATTGAGAAATTATATTAACATTTACACAAATTTCTTCATCATAACCCATTAAAAAATTAACGATTTCTTTATAATTTTTAAACTCGTCAATTCTTAAATTAAACATGTTATTTAATAAAGCTTTAATAAAATTTCTAATCATCACATCTCTTTTGTTTTTGTATTTACCTGATGGATTATTACTTAAGTTTTTTGCATATAATGAAACTTTTGGTAATTTACTAATATAACGCATTAAAGAACCTTTATCAACATTTATTAATGGTTTAGAATCTAGCAATGTTTTACCATCATCCTCAATAATAACACGTTTATTATCAAACATTAGACGAAATATTTTTTCTGAGTAAACATCTGTAACATGTCCACCATTCTTAAAAATATCCTTACCACTTCTTAACTGTTTTTGAATAAATATTAATTCTTTATTACCTAACATTTTATCAGTTAATAAATTGTTAATTTCTACTAAAGACATTCTACCTCTTTGAAAACCTGTAGCAGCAATAATATTACCATCAACACTCAATTGACCCCTAGTACATCAACTTAAAATTCCTGAACCTTTATTTTTCAGCTCAAGTATATCAGAACCATCACGTATTTTACGATATTCTAAATATAAAGATTTATTCATAAACTTATGTTTAAGAACTTTTTCCTCTAAATTTTCTATATTTGTTATAAATCCGTCTGTTGTAACCGATACAATCTCACCATCTAATAAATTAATAGTATGTAATAATTCACCAATAACGCATCTAATAAATGAAGTAATTCAAGAAGCTATTAACGGATTAGATAAATCATTTCCTCCATTCTTTTCATTTCCTGAGTTCTAGTATCAAACTTCTCTTTATTATTTATACCACGTACAACTAAACCATATATAGAATTTCCTATCTCTTTTCATAATGCATTATTAATTGTCCCTTTAGGATATTTTGATCTTTCATTTTGTATTTCTTTAATACAACCATAGAAGGGTTTTTCAACAATCAAACCACCATTTAAAGTTCTTATTTTCTTAAAAGGTATATAATATATATCCTTAATTTTAAATTTAGCCCCTTGTTTTTTAGCTACAAAATACTCCATGTATGTAATAAAGGCAGTTCCCATTAAAGGATATACAGTAGTGTTTTCATCTACATTACAAGGTATTGAAGGGTATTTAACACTTTCTGGGAATTCAAAATTTACATTTAAGATTGTGTATGAATTAAATTTATCTAACCATCTCATTCTTTCAAAGTCTTTAATACTAAGAGATCTGGCAGCTTGATAATCTGGAGTTCCTAATATTAACATTGCTGTTGTATAAGCACTTACCAAATCATAATCATACCATATCCTATTTTTATCTAAATCATAACCATACATAAAAGATTCATTACGACCTCCTTTATAATTTGCTATAAACATAGTACTTTTTACACCTAATTCTTTAAGAACACTTAATCCTTTAGGAGTTAGACTTTTACTTACATTGGTCATTAAATATTTTTCTGATAGTTGATAACCTGAATAATTTGTATCTTTTCAATATTTTCTTATATAATTACTACTCAATCCAGATAATGTTAAGGGTATACCAAAACCATTTATTGTATGATTAAATTCCTCCATAAAACAACCATGGATTAGAGCAATTAAACTATCTTGCATAGCATATGATTTAAACAATTCAGGATCTTCTTTTGAAATCTTTCCATATTTTCAAGTTGTTCAATAGACAATTTTATCTTTTCTATACCCTCATATAATGATGATACAGCATCTAAACTTTTTCTACCGGGAGATATAAGCATTGTATCTCTTACAATTACATTCATACCTCCTAATAAAATAGGTTTTCTCATAGTAACAAAACTTTTATTTACTATATCTAATTCTAATTTGTACTTTTCAAAATCACATAACATACTTAAATCGGCCGGAGTATAATGACTTATAATATAATTATTCAATCTTTTAGTAACACTAACTCTTTCATTTGTATATGAAGTATTATTTGTTCTAGTATATTTCTTATTCCTGTCATTCAATTCAATTCTACTATCTAAAAAATTAATATCTTCAACAGAATTAACCATTCCTTCCAATTCACTTTTTATAGTACTCAAATCTTCTATGTCACCTTCTTTAAGATTTAAATCTATATTACTCTTTGAAATACTTTCTAATATACCTTTTATATATAGCAAATCTTTTTCTAAATCTAATTCTACCAATTTATAAGATGTTTTAACCAAATCTTCAAAACTATATTTATTACATTCTTTATAATAGTTTTTTATTTTACTTCTGTCAAAAATAAACGTTATTGTATCATTTACCTCAATAAACCTGATGTTTTTTGAATCTTTAGACTTAAAAACTTTTAAACCCTGAATTAATTTAGATAAAGAAGTATCAAAATTTCCATATTTATAAACTCTAATTTCTCTTATAGAATTATTTATATAATCTTTAATACTTCATCATTTTATATTTTTACCAATTGGTATAACTCTTCCTAATTTACCACCAGTTAATACATTAATCGGTTCAAAATCAAAATCACTATGAATAGGAAATTTTACCATTGTTTTTGTATTTACTGATAATTGTACAGATAAAAGTTTGTTCTTATTCTTTGCTAAATCTATATTTTGATATTCTGTATCAAAACCAGAATAAATATTTTGTGTTATTGAGATACCATTTTTTCTAAGTTTTAATCTTATAGATGGATCTAACTTATTATAAATTTCTTTAGACAATATTAAATAATCCAATAACAAATCATTTAAATCACCATCATTTTTAACATTTTCTTGTAATTTTAATATTAATTTCTCTGTAAACATATAAAGATTTAAATTTACTAAGTTATAAGATCACTTAAAAAATTCACCTAATTCATTATAACTTACTATTTTATTACCTATTTTTACAGATTCACCATCTTTTGCTTCATTAACTTCTAATTCCTCTTTTTTATGTCCAGAATCTTCGTCAACATCTAATAAGAATTCTTTTACACACTCTTCAATTACTTCATATTTAGTTACATCAAGATCATTGATATAACCTTTTGCATTAATATTTTTAAGAAGTTGAAGTATTCCATCTATTTGATTATATACATTTAAATAATCATTACCGGTATTAGCATAGGAAATTAAAAATTCAATTCTTTTCAATAACTTAACAGGTAATGTTTTTTCCACTTTATCTAAAATTAATTCTCTACCTATTTTATTATCTATAATTTTCTCACTATTTTCATCACTATTTTCATTACTATTTTTATTAATAGTTGAATAATATCTTACTTGATAACTTAACCTAAAACCTACATAATTTACATATTCTAAAGACTTGAAATGATTCTGTAAACCATTTAAATCATTATTCTGGAAACCATTTAAATTATATAAATTACTAAAAATAGTATAAATTATACCATATAAATTTATATTAGCCAATACATTTAAGGAAAGATAGAAATTTCCTATATAAAGGCCTGAACAGCTACATATTTTTACCAAACAAGAACAACCACATATTTTAGCAAAACAGGAACTATTAAATGCATATTTTTGTAAAAACTTTTTAATACAAAAATCTATTAAGTTAACATATCTCTTCTCAATTCAAGGCATTCTAAAAAATATTAAAAATAATTGATAATTCATATCTTTATTAATTAATAAATGATTATTTATCTCTTTCAAATCATTCAAGAATTGTAAGGACTTGCACCTCAGTAACAAACATTCCAAAAAACGAAAATTTAAATGTTTATTCGTTCTATAACCAATTCTTTCTGTTTAATAATTAGTTACAATCATTAAACAAAACCCCTATCCCACACCTCTTCAAAATAATCGTCTTTTATAGATTTCATGGCTTTTTGAGTCTTACTTACCATAAAATCTTTTCATTTCGAATAACAATCAACCTATAGCTTTTTTATTAATAATAATCATTTTTTGTTACATATTATATGTCACATTTTCATGTCACAATCATATGTCATATTTTTGATCATGAAAGAGATTTATATAACAGTAAGTTGATCACTATTAAATCTATATTGATTGATTTATTTATCACCTTATTTATCACCTTATTCAATTACATAAAGAAATCTACATCAGAAAAATTAGGAAATCTAACTTTTATATAATCAACAAACAATAATCAATCATCAGTTTTAGGTACCTTACAAAAATTTCCACGTCTTTTTAATTGAGAAATTATATTAACATTTACACAAATTTCTTCATCATAACCCATTAAAAAATTAACGATTTCTTTATAATTTTTAAACTCGTCAATTCTTAAATTAAACATGTTATTTAATAAAGCTTTAATAAAATTTCTAATCATCACATCTCTTTTGTTTTTGTATTTACCTGATGGATTATTACTTAAGTTTTTTGCATATAATGAAACTTTTGGTAATTTACTAATATAACGCATTAAAGAACCTTTATCAACATTTATTAATGGTTTAGAATCTAGCAATGTTTTACCATCATCCTCAATAATAACACGTTTATTATCAAACATTAGACGAAATATTTTTTCTGAGTAAACATCTGTAACATGTCCACCATTCTTAAAAATATCCTTACCACTTCTTAACTGTTTTTGAATAAATATTAATTCTTTATTACCTAACATTTTATC
Organism: Eutypa lata; assembly: GCA_022661535.1. Classification (NCBI taxonomy): domain Eukaryota; kingdom Fungi; phylum Ascomycota; class Sordariomycetes; order Xylariales; family Diatrypaceae; genus Eutypa; species Eutypa lata. The sequence goes on from JAKULF010000024.1 coordinate 27,903, forward strand.
AGTTAATAAATTGTTAATTTCTACTAAAGACATTCTACCTCTTTGAAAACCTGTAGCAGCAATAATATTACCATCAACACTCAATTGACCCCTAGTACATCAACTTAAAATTCCTGAACCTTTATTTTTCAGCTCAAGTATATCAGAACCATCACGTATTTTACGATATTCTAAATATAAAGATTTATTCATAAACTTATGTTTAAGAACTTTTTCCTCTAAATTTTCTATATTTGTTATAAATCCGTCTGTTGTAACCGATACAATCTCACCATCTAATAAATTAATAGTATGTAATAATTCACCAATAACGCATCTAATAAATGAAGTAATTCAAGAAGCTATTAACGGATTAGATAAATCATTTCCCTCCATTCTTTTCATTTCCTGAGTTCTAGTATCAAACTTCTCTTTATTATTTATACCACGTACAACTAAACCATATATAGAATTTCCTATCTCTTTTCATAATGCATTATTAATTGTCCCTTTAGGATATTTTGATCTTTCATTTTGTATTTCTTTAATACAACCATAGAAGGGTTTTTCAACAATCAAACCACCATTTAAAGTTCTTATTTTCTTAAAAGGTATATAATATATATCCTTAATTTTAAATTTAGCCCCTTGTTTTTTAGCTACAAAATACTCCATGTATGTAATAAAGGCAGTTCCCATTAAAGGATATACAGTAGTGTTTTCATCTACATTACAAGGTATTGAAGGGTATTTAACACTTTCTGGGAATTCAAAATTTACATTTAAGATTGTGTATGAATTAAATTTATCTAACCATCTCATTCTTTCAAAGTCTTTAATACTAAGAGATCTGGCAGCTTGATAATCTGGAGTTCCTAATATTAACATTGCTGTTGTATAAGCACTTACCAAATCATAATCATACCATATCCTATTTTTATCTAAATCATAACCATACATAAAAGATTCATTACGACCTCCTTTATAATTTGCTATAAACATAGTACTTTTTACACCTAATTCTTTAAGAACACTTAATCCTTTAGGAGTTAGACTTTTACTTACATTGGTCATTAAATATTTTTCTGATAGTTGATAACCTGAATAATTTGTATCTTTTCAATATTTTCTTATATAATTACTACTCAATCCAGATAATGTTAAGGGTATACCAAAACCATTTATTGTATGATTAAATTCCTCCATAAAACAACCATGGATTAGAGCAATTAAACTATCTTGCATAGCATATGATTTAAACAATTCAGGATCTTCTTTTTGAAATCTTTCCATATTTTCAAGTTGTTCAATAGACAATTTTATCTTTTCTATACCCTCATATAATGATGATACAGCATCTAAACTTTTTCTACCGGGAGATATAAGCATTGTATCTCTTACAATTACATTCATACCTCCTAATAAAATAGGTTTTCTCATAGTAACAAAACTTTTATTTACTATATCTAATTCTAATTTGTACTTTTCAAAATCACATAACATACTTAAATCGGCCGGAGTATAATGACTTATAATATAATTATTCAATCTTTTAGTAACACTAACTCTTTCATTTGTATATGAAGTATTATTTGTTCTAGTATATTTCTTATTCCTGTCATTCAATTCAATTCTACTATCTAAAAAATTAATATCTTCAACAGAATTAACCATTCCTTCCAATTCACTTTTTATAGTACTCAAATCTTCTATGTCACCTTCTTTAAGATTTAAATCTATATTACTCTTTGAAATACTTTCTAATATACCTTTTATATATAGCAAATCTTTTTCTAAATCTAATTCTACCAATTTATAAGATGTTTTAACCAAATCTTCAAAACTATATTTATTACATTCTTTATAATAGTTTTTTATTTTACTTCTGTCAAAAATAAACGTTATTGTATCATTTACCTCAATAAACCTGATGTTTTTTGAATCTTTAGACTTAAAAACTTTTAAACCCTGAATTAATTTAGATAAAGAAGTATCAAAATTTCCATATTTATAAACTCTAATTTCTCTTATAGAATTATTTATATAATCTTTAATACTTCATCATTTTATATTTTTACCAATTGGTATAACTCTTCCTAATTTACCACCAGTTAATACATTAATCGGTTCAAAATCAAAATCACTATGAATAGGAAATTTTACCATTGTTTTTGTATTTACTGATAATTGTACAGATAAAAGTTTGTTCTTATTCTTTGCTAAATCTATATTTTGATATTCTGTATCAAAACCAGAATAAATATTTTGTGTTATTGAGATACCATTTTTTCTAAGTTTTAATCTTATAGATGGATCTAACTTATTATAAATTTCTTTAGACAATATTAAATAATCCAATAACAAATCATTTAAATCACCATCATTTTTAACATTTTCTTGTAATTTTAATATTAATTTCTCTGTAAACATATAAAGATTTAAATTTACTAAGTTATAAGATCACTTAAAAAATTCACCTAATTCATTATAACTTACTATTTTATTACCTATTTTTACAGATTCACCATCTTTTGCTTCATTAACTTCTAATTCCTCTTTTTTATGTCCAGAATCTTCGTCAACATCTAATAAGAATTCTTTTACACACTCTTCAATTACTTCATATTTAGTTACATCAAGATCATTGATATAACCTTTTGCATTAATATTTTTAAGAAGTTGAAGTATTCCATCTATTTGATTATATACATTTAAATAATCATTACCGGTATTAGCATAGGAAATTAAAAATTCAATTCTTTTCAATAACTTAACAGGTAATGTTTTTTCCACTTTATCTAAAATTAATTCTCTACCTATTTTATTATCTATAATTTTCTCACTATTTTCATCACTATTTTCATTACTATTTTTATTAATAGTTGAATAATATCTTACTTGATAACTTAACCTAAAACCTACATAATTTACATATTCTAAAGACTTGAAATGATTCTGTAAACCATTTAAATCATTATTCTGGAAACCATTTAAATTATATAAATTACTAAAAATAGTATAAATTATACCATATAAATTTATATTAGCCAATACATTTAAGGAAAGATAGAAATTTCCTATATAAAGGCCTGAACAGCTACATATTTTTACCAAACAAGAACAACCACATATTTTAGCAAAACAGGAACTATTAAATGCATATTTTTGTAAAAACTTTTTAATACAAAAATCTATTAAGTTAACATATCTCTTCTCAATTCAAGGCATTCTAAAAAATATTAAAAATAATTGATAATTCATATCTTTATTAATTAATAAATGATTATTTATCTCTTTCAAATCATTCAAGAATTGTAAGGACTTGCACCTCAGTAACAAACATTCCAAAAAACGAAAATTTAAATGTTTATTCGTTCTATAACCAATTCTTTCTGTTTAATAATTAGTTACAATCATTAAACAAAACCCCTATCCCACACCTCTTCAAAATAATCGTCTTTTATAGATTTCATGGCTTTTTGAGTCTTACTTACCATAAAATCTTTTCATTTCGAATAACAATCAACCTATAGCTTTTTTATTAATAATAATCATTTTTTGTTACATATTATATGTCACATTTTCATGTCACAATCATATGTCATATTTTTGATCATGAAAGAGATTTATATAACAGTAAGTTGATCACTATTAAATCTATATTGATTGATTTATTTATCACCTTATTTATCACCTTATTCAATTACATAAAGAAATCTACATCAGAAAAATTAGGAAATCTAACTTTTATATAATCAACAAACAATAATCAATCATCAGTTTTAGGTACCTTACAAAAATTTCCACGTCTTTTTAATTGAGAAATTATATTAACATTTACACAAATTTCTTCATCATAACCCATTAAAAAATTAACGATTTCTTTATAATTTTTAAACTCGTCAATTCTTAAATTAAACATGTTATTTAATAAAGCTTTAATAAAATTTCTAATCATCACATCTCTTTTGTTTTTGTATTTACCTGATGGATTATTACTTAAGTTTTTTGCATATAATGAAACTTTTGGTAATTTACTAATATAACGCATTAAAGAACCTTTATCAACATTTATTAATGGTTTAGAATCTAGCAATGTTTTACCATCATCCTCAATAATAACACGTTTATTATCAAACATTAGACGAAATATTTTTTCTGAGTAAACATCTGTAACATGTCCACCATTCTTAAAAATATCCTTACCACTTCTTAACTGTTTTTGAATAAATATTAATTCTTTATTACCTAACATTTTATCAGTTAATAAATTGTTAATTTCTACTAAAGACATTCTACCTCTTTGAAAACCTGTAGCAGCAATAATATTACCATCAACACTCAATTGACCCCTAGTACATCAACTTAAAATTCCTGAACCTTTATTTTTCAGCTCAAGTATATCAGAACCATCACGTATTTTACGATATTCTAAATATAAAGATTTATTCATAAACTTATGTTTAAGAACTTTTTCCTCTAAATTTTCTATATTTGTTATAAATCCGTCTGTTGTAACCGATACAATCTCACCATCTAATAAATTAATAGTATGTAATAATTCACCAATAACGCATCTAATAAATGAAGTAATTCAAGAAGCTATTAACGGATTAGATAAATCATTTCCCTCCATTCTTTTCATTTCCTGAGTTCTAGTATCAAACTTCTCTTTATTATTTATACCACGTACAACTAAACCATATATAGAATTTCCTATCTCTTTTCATAATGCATTATTAATTGTCCCTTTAGGATATTTTGATCTTTCATTTTGTATTTCTTTAATACAACCATAGAAGGGTTTTTCAACAATCAAACCACCATTTAAAGTTCTTATTTTCTTAAAAGGTATATAATATATATCCTTAATTTTAAATTTAGCCCCTTGTTTTTTAGCTACAAAATACTCCATGTATGTAATAAAGGCAGTTCCCATTAAAGGATATACAGTAGTGTTTTCATCTACATTACAAGGTATTGAAGGGTATTTAACACTTTCTGGGAATTCAAAATTTACATTTAAGATTGTGTATGAATTAAATTTATCTAACCATCTCATTCTTTCAAAGTCTTTAATACTAAGAGATCTGGCAGCTTGATAATCTGGAGTTCCTAATATTAACATTGCTGTTGTATAAGCACTTACCAAATCATAATCATACCATATCCTATTTTTATCTAAATCATAACCATACATAAAAGATTCATTACGACCTCCTTTATAATTTGCTATAAACATAGTACTTTTTACACCTAATTCTTTAAGAACACTTAATCCTTTAGGAGTTAGACTTTTACTTACATTGGTCATTAAATATTTTTCTGATAGTTGATAACCTGAATAATTTGTATCTTTTCAATATTTTCTTATATAATTACTACTCAATCCAGATAATGTTAAGGGTATACCAAAACCATTTATTGTATGATTAAATTCCTCCATAAAACAACCATGGATTAGAGCAATTAAACTATCTTGCATAGCATATGATTTAAACAATTCAGGATCTTCTTTTTGAAATCTTTCCATATTTTCAAGTTGTTCAATAGACAATTTTATCTTTTCTATACCCTCATATAATGATGATACAGCATCTAAACTTTTTCTACCGGGAGATATAAGCATTGTATCTCTTACAATTACATTCATACCTCCTAATAAAATAGGTTTTCTCATAGTAACAAAACTTTTATTTACTATATCTAATTCTAATTTGTACTTTTCAAAATCACATAACATACTTAAATCGGCCGGAGTATAATGACTTATAATATAATTATTCAATCTTTTAGTAACACTAACTCTTTCATTTGTATATGAAGTATTATTTGTTCTAGTATATTTCTTATTCCTGTCATTCAATTCAATTCTACTATCTAAAAAATTAATATCTTCAACAGAATTAACCATTCCTTCCAATTCACTTTTTATAGTACTCAAATCTTCTATGTCACCTTCTTTAAGATTTAAATCTATATTACTCTTTGAAATACTTTCTAATATACCTTTTATATATAGCAAATCTTTTTCTAAATCTAATTCTACCAATTTATAAGATGTTTTAACCAAATCTTCAAAACTATATTTATTACATTCTTTATAATAGTTTTTTATTTTACTTCTGTCAAAAATAAACGTTATTGTATCATTTACCTCAATAAACCTGATGTTTTTTGAATCTTTAGACTTAAAAACTTTTAAACCCTGAATTAATTTAGATAAAGAAGTATCAAAATTTCCATATTTATAAACTCTAATTTCTCTTATAGAATTATTTATATAATCTTTAATACTTCATCATTTTATATTTTTACCAATTGGTATAACTCTTCCTAATTTACCACCAGTTAATACATTAATCGGTTCAAAATCAAAATCACTATGAATAGGAAATTTTACCATTGTTTTTGTATTTACTGATAATTGTACAGATAAAAGTTTGTTCTTATTCTTTGCTAAATCTATATTTTGATATTCTGTATCAAAACCAGAATAAATATTTTGTGTTATTGAGATACCATTTTTTCTAAGTTTTAATCTTATAGATGGATCTAACTTATTATAAATTTCTTTAGACAATATTAAATAATCCAATAACAAATCATTTAAATCACCATCATTTTTAACATTTTCTTGTAATTTTAATATTAATTTCTCTGTAAACATATAAAGATTTAAATTTACTAAGTTATAAGATCACTTAAAAAATTCACCTAATTCATTATAACTTACTATTTTATTACCTATTTTTACAGATTCACCATCTTTTGCTTCATTAACTTCTAATTCCTCTTTTTTATGTCCAGAATCTTCGTCAACATCTAATAAGAATTCTTTTACACACTCTTCAATTACTTCATATTTAGTTACATCAAGATCATTGATATAACCTTTTGCATTAATATTTTTAAGAAGTTGAAGTATTCCATCTATTTGATTATATACATTTAAATAATCATTACCGGTATTAGCATAGGAAATTAAAAATTCAATTCTTTTCAATAACTTAACAGGTAATGTTTTTTCCACTTTATCTAAAATTAATTCTCTACCTATTTTATTATCTATAATTTTCTCACTATTTTCATCACTATTTTCATTACTATTTTTATTAATAGTTGAATAATATCTTACTTGATAACTTAACCTAAAACCTACATAATTTACATATTCTAAAGACTTGAAATGATTCTGTAAACCATTTAAATCATTATTCTGGAAACCATTTAAATTATATAAATTACTAAAAATAGTATAAATTATACCATATAAATTTATATTAGCCAATACATTTAAGGAAAGATAGAAATTTCCTATATAAAGGCCTGAACAGCTACATATTTTTACCAAACAAGAACAACCACATATTTTAGCAAAACAGGAACTATTAAATGCATATTTTTGTAAAAACTTTTTAATACAAAAATCTATTAAGTTAACATATCTCTTCTCAATTCAAGGCATTCTAAAAAATATTAAAAATAATTGATAATTCATATCTTTATTAATTAATAAATGATTATTTATCTCTTTCAAATCATTCAAGAATTGTAAGGACTTGCACCTCAGTAACAAACATTCCAAAAAACGAAAATTTAAATGTTTATTCGTTCTATAACCAATTCTTTCTGTTTAATAATTAGTTACAATCATTAAACAAAACCCCTATCCCACACCTCTTCAAAATAATCGTCTTTTATAGATTTCATGGCTTTTTGAGTCTTACTTACCATAAAATCTTTTCATTTCGAATAACAATCAACCTATAGCTTTTTTATTAATAATAATCATTTTTTGTTACATATTATATGTCACATTTTCATGTCACAATCATATGTCATATTTTTGATCATGAAAGAGATTTATATAACAGTAAGTTGATCACTATTAAATCTATATTGATTGATTTATTTATCACCTTATTTATCACCTTATTCAATTACATAAAGAAATCTACATCAGAAAAATTAGGAAATCTAACTTTTATATAATCAACAAACAATAATCAATCATCAGTTTTAGGTACCTTACAAAAATTTCCACGTCTTTTTAATTGAGAAATTATATTAACATTTACACAAATTTCTTCATCATAACCCATTAAAAAATTAACGATTTCTTTATAATTTTTAAACTCGTCAATTCTTAAATTAAACATGTTATTTAATAAAGCTTTAATAAAATTTCTAATCATCACATCTCTTTTGTTTTTGTATTTACCTGATGGATTATTACTTAAGTTTTTTGCATATAATGAAACTTTTGGTAATTTACTAATATAACGCATTAAAGAACCTTTATCAACATTTATTAATGGTTTAGAATCTAGCAATGTTTTACCATCATCCTCAATAATAACACGTTTATTATCAAACATTAGACGAAATATTTTTTCTGAGTAAACATCTGTAACATGTCCACCATTCTTAAAAATATCCTTACCACTTCTTAACTGTTTTTGAATAAATATTAATTCTTTATTACCTAACATTTTATCAGTTAATAAATTGTTAATTTCTACTAAAGACATTCTACCTCTTTGAAAACCTGTAGCAGCAATAATATTACCATCAACACTCAATTGACCCCTAGTACATCAACTTAAAATTCCTGAACCTTTATTTTTCAGCTCAAGTATATCAGAACCATCACGTATTTTACGATATTCTAAATATAAAGATTTATTCATAAACTTATGTTTAAGAACTTTTTCCTCTAAATTTTCTATATTTGTTATAAATCCGTCTGTTGTAACCGATACAATCTCACCATCTAATAAATTAATAGTATGTAATAATTCACCAATAACGCATCTAATAAATGAAGTAATTCAAGAAGCTATTAACGGATTAGATAAATCATTTCCCTCCATTCTTTTCATTTCCTGAGTTCTAGTATCAAACTTCTCTTTATTATTTATACCACGTACAACTAAACCATATATAGAATTTCCTATCTCTTTTCATAATGCATTATTAATTGTCCCTTTAGGATATTTTGATCTTTCATTTTGTATTTCTTTAATACAACCATAGAAGGGTTTTTCAACAATCAAACCACCATTTAAAGTTCTTATTTTCTTAAAAGGTATATAATATATATCCTTAATTTTAAATTTAGCCCCTTGTTTTTTAGCTACAAAATACTCCATGTATGTAATAAAGGCAGTTCCCATTAAAGGATATACAGTAGTGTTTTCATCTACATTACAAGGTATTGAAGGGTATTTAACACTTTCTGGGAATTCAAAATTTACATTTAAGATTGTGTATGAATTAAATTTATCTAACCATCTCATTCTTTCAAAGTCTTTAATACTAAGAGATCTGGCAGCTTGATAATCTGGAGTTCCTAATATTAACATTGCTGTTGTATAAGCACTTACCAAATCATAATCATACCATATCCTATTTTTATCTAAATCATAACCATACATAAAAGATTCATTACGACCTCCTTTATAATTTGCTATAAACATAGTACTTTTTACACCTAATTCTTTAAGAACACTTAATCCTTTAGGAGTTAGACTTTTACTTACATTGGTCATTAAATATTTTTCTGATAGTTGATAACCTGAATAATTTGTATCTTTTCAATATTTTCTTATATAATTACTACTCAATCCAGATAATGTTAAGGGTATACCAAAACCATTTATTGTATGATTAAATTCCTCCATAAAACAACCATGGATTAGAGCAATTAAACTATCTTGCATAGCATATGATTTAAACAATTCAGGATCTTCTTTTTGAAATCTTTCCATATTTTCAAGTTGTTCAATAGACAATTTTATCTTTTCTATACCCTCATATAATGATGATACAGCATCTAAACTTTTTCTACCGGGAGATATAAGCATTGTATCTCTTACAATTACATTCATACCTCCTAATAAAATAGGTTTTCTCATAGTAACAAAACTTTTATTTACTATATCTAATTCTAATTTGTACTTTTCAAAATCACATAACATACTTAAATCGGCCGGAGTATAATGACTTATAATATAATTATTCAATCTTTTAGTAACACTAACTCTTTCATTTGTATATGAAGTATTATTTGTTCTAGTATATTTCTTATTCCTGTCATTCAATTCAATTCTACTATCTAAAAAATTAATATCTTCAACAGAATTAACCATTCCTTCCAATTCACTTTTTATAGTACTCAAATCTTCTATGTCACCTTCTTTAAGATTTAAATCTATATTACTCTTTGAAATACTTTCTAATATACCTTTTATATATAGCAAATCTTTTTCTAAATCTAATTCTACCAATTTATAAGATGTTTTAACCAAATCTTCAAAACTATATTTATTACATTCTTTATAATAGTTTTTTATTTTACTTCTGTCAAAATAAACGTTATTGTATCATTTACCTCAATAAACCTGATGTTTTTGAATCTTTAGACTTAAAAACTTTTAAACCCTGAATTAATTTAGATAAAGAAGTATCAAAATTTCCATATTTATAAACTCTAATTTCTCTTATAGAATTATTTATATAATCTTTAATACTTCATCATTTTATATTTTTACCAATTGGTATAACTCTTCCTAATTTACCACCAGTTAATACATTAATCGGTTCAAAATCAAAATCACTATGAATAGGAAATTTTACCATTGTTTTTGTATTTACTGATAATTGTACAGATAAAAGTTTGTTCTTATTCTTTGCTAAATCTATATTTTGATATTCTGTATCAAAACCAGAATAAATATTTTGTGTTATTGAGATACCATTTTTTCTAAGTTTTAATCTTATAGATGGATCTAACTTATTATAAATTTCTTTAGACAATATTAAATAATCCAATAACAAATCATTTAAATCACCATCATTTTTAACATTTTCTTGTAATTTTAATATTAATTTCTCTGTAAACATATAAAGATTTAAATTTACTAAGTTATAAGATCACTTAAAAAATTCACCTAATTCATTATAACTTACTATTTTATTACCTATTTTTACAGATTCACCATCTTTTGCTTCATTAACTTCTAATTCCTCTTTTTATGTCCAGAATCTTCGTCAACATCTAATAAGAATTCTTTTACACACTCTTCAATTACTTCATATTTAGTTACATCAAGATCATTGATATAACCTTTTGCATTAATATTTTTAAGAAGTTGAAGTATTCCATCTATTTGATTATATACATTTAAATAATCATTACCGGTATTAGCATAGGAAATTAAAAATTCAATTCTTTTCTTTAACAGGTAATGTTTTTTCCACTTTATCTAAAATTAATTCTCTACCTATTTTATTATCTATAATTTTCTCACTATTTTCATCACTATTTTCATTACTATTTTTATTAATAGTTGAATAATATCTTACTTGATAACTTAACCTAAAACCTACATAATTTACATATTCTAAAGACTTGAAATGATTCTGTAAACCATTTAAATCATTATTCTGGAAACCATTTAAATTATATAAATTACTAAAAATAGTATAAATTATACCATATAAATTTATATTAGCCAATACATTTAAGGAAAGATAGAAATTTCCTATATAAAGGCCTGAACAGCTACATATTTTTACCAAACAAGAACAACCACATATTTTAGCAAAACAGGAACTATTAAATGCATATTTTTGTAAAAACTTTTTAATACAAAAATCTATTAAGTTAACATATCTCTTCTCAATTCAAGGCATTCTAAAAAATATTAAAAATAATTGATAATTCATATCTTTATTAATTAATAAATGATTATTTATCTCTTTCAAATCATTCAAGAATTGTAAGGACTTGCACCTCAGTAACAAACATTCCAAAAAACGAAAATTTAAATGTTTATTCGTTCTATAACCAATTCTTTCTGTTTAATAATTAGTTACAATCATTAAACAAAACCCCTATCCCACACCTCTTCAAAATAATCGTCTTTTATAGATTTCATGGCTTTTTGAGTCTTACTTACCATAAAATCTTTTCATTTCGAATAACAATCAACCTATAGCTTTTTTATTAATAATAATCATTTTTTGTTACATATTATATGTCACATTTTCATGTCACAATCATATGTCATATTTTTGATCATGAAAGAGATTTATATAACAGTAAGTTGATCACTATTAAATCTATATTGATTGATTTATTTATCACCTTATTTATCACCTTATTCAATTACATAAAGAAATCTACATCAGAAAAATTAGGAAATCTAACTTTTATATAATCAACAAACAATAATCAATCATCAGTTTTAGGTACCTTACAAAAATTTCCACGTCTTTTTAATTGAGAAATTATATTAACATTTACACAAATTTCTTCATCATAACCCATTAAAAAATTAACGATTTCTTTATAATTTTTAAACTCGTCAATTCTTAAATTAAACATGTTATTTAATAAAGCTTTAATAAAATTTCTAATCATCACATCTCTTTTGTTTTTGTATTTACCTGATGGATTATTACTTAAGTTTTTTGCATATAATGAAACTTTTGGTAATTTACTAATATAACGCATTAAAGAACCTTTATCAACATTTATTAATGGTTTAGAATCTAGCAATGTTTTACCATCATCCTCAATAATAACACGTTTATTATCAAACATTAGACGAAATATTTTTTCTGAGTAAACATCTGTAACATGTCCACCATTCTTAAAATATCCTTACCACTTCTTAACTGTTTTTGAATAAATATTAATTCTTTATTACCTAACATTTTATCAGTTAATAAATTGTTAATTTCTACTAAAGACATTCTACCTCTTTGAAAACCTGTAGCAGCAATAATATTACCATCAACACTCAATTGACCCCTAGTACATCAACTTAAAATTCCTGAACCTTTATTTTTCAGCTCAAGTATATCAGAACCATCACGTATTTTACGATATTCTAAATATAAAGATTTATTCATAAACTTATGTTTAAGAACTTTTTCCTCTAAATTTTCTATATTTGTTATAAATCATCGTCTGTTGTAACGATACAATCTCACCATCTAATAAATTAATAGTATGTAATAATTCACCAATAACGCATCTAATAAATGAAGTAATTCAAGAAGCTATTAACGGATTAGATAAATCATTTCCCTCCATTCTTTTCATTTCCTGAGTTCTAGTATCAAACTTCTCTTTATTATTTATACCACGTACAACTAAACCATATATAGAATTTCCTATCTCTTTTCATAATGCATTATTAATTGTCCCTTTAGGATATTTTGATCTTTCATTTTGTATTTCTTTAATACAACCATAGAAGGGTTTTTCAACAATCAAACCACCATTTAAAGTTCTTATTTTCTTAAAAGGTATATAATATATATCCTTAATTTTAAATTTAGCCCCTTGTTTTTTAGCTACAAAATACTCCATGTATGTAATAAAGGCAGTTCCCATTAAAGGATATACAGTAGTGTTTTCATCACATTACAAGGTATTGAAGGGTATTTAACACTTTCTGGGAATTCAAAATTTACATTTAAGATTGTGTATGAATTAAATTTATCTAACCATCTCATTCTTTCAAAGTCTTTAATACTAAGAGATCTGGCAGCTTGATAATCTGGAGTTCCTAATATTAACATTGCTGTTGTATAAGCACTTACCAAATCATAATCATACCATATCCTATTTTTATCTAAATCATAACCATACATAAAAGATTCATTACGACCTCCTTTATAATTTGCTATAAACATAGTACTTTTTACACCTAATTCTTTAAGAACACTTAATCCTTTAGGAGTTAGACTTTTACTTACATTGGTCATTAAATATTTTTCTGATAGTTGATAACCTGAATAATTTGTATCTTTTCAATATTTTCTTATATAATTACTACTCAATCCAGATAATGTTAAGGGTATACCAAAACCATTTATTGTATGATTAAATTCCTCCATAAAACAACCATGGATTAGAGCAATTAAACTATCTTGCATAGCATATGATTTAAACAATTCAGGATCTTCTTTTTGAAATCTTTCCATATTTTCAAGTTGTTCAATAGACAATTTTATCTTTTCTATACCCTCATATAATGATGATACAGCATCTAAACTTTTTCTACCGGGAGATATAAGCATTGTATCTCTTACAATTACATTCATACCTCCTAATAAAATAGGTTTTCTCATAGTAACAAAACTTTTATTTACTATATCTAATTCTAATTTGTACTTTTCAAAATCACATAACATACTTAAATCGGCCGGAGTATAATGACTTATAATATAATTATTCAATCTTTTAGTAACACTAACTCTTTCATTTGTATATGAAGTATTATTTGTTCTAGTATATTTCTTATTCCTGTCATTCAATTCAATTCTACTATCTAAAAAATTAATATCTTCAACAGAATTAACCATTCCTTCCAATTCACTTTTTATAGTACTCAAATCTTCTATGTCACCTTCTTTAAGATTTAAATCTATATTACTCTTTGAAATACTTTCTAATATACCTTTTATATAGCAAATCTTTTTCTAAATCTAATTCTACCAATTTATAAGATGTTTTAACCAAATCTTCAAAACTATATTTATTACATTCTTTATAATAGTTTTTATTTTACTTCTGTCAAAAATAAACGTTATTGTATCATTTACCTCAATAAACCTGATGTTTTTGAATCTTTAGACTTAAAAACTTTAAACCCTGAATTAATTTAGATAAAGAAGTATCAAAATTTCCATATTTATAAACTCTAATTTCTCTTATAGAATTATTTATATAATCTTTAATACTTCATCATTTTATATTTTTACCAATTGGTATAACTCTTCCTAATTTACCACCAGTTAATACATTAATCGGTTCAAAATCAAAATCACTATGAATAGGAAATTTTACCATTGTTTTTGTATTTACTGATAATTGTACAGATAAAAGTTTGTTCTTATTCTTTGCTAAATCTATATTTTGATATTCTGTATCAAAACCAGAATAAATATTTTGTGTTATTGAGATACCATTTTTTCTAAGTTTTAATCTTATAGATGGATCTAACTTATTATAAATTTCTTTAGACAATATTAAATAATCCAATAACAAATCATTTAAATCACCATCATTTTTAACATTTTCTTGTAATTTTAATATTAATTTCTCTGTAAACATATAAAGATTTAAATTTACTAAGTTATAAGATCACTTAAAAAATTCACCTAATTCATTATAACTTACTATTTTATTACCTATTTTTACAGATTCACCATCTTTGCTTCATTAACTTCTAATTCCTCTTTTTTATGTCCAGAATCTTCGTCAACATCTAATAAAATTCTTTTACACACTCTTCAATTACTTCATATTTAGTTACATCAAGATCATTGATATAACCTTTTGCATTAATATTTTTAAGAAGTTGAAGTATTCCATCTATTTGATTATATACATTTAAATAATCATTACCGGTATTAGCATAGAAATTAAAAATTCAATTCTTTTCAATAACTTAACAGGTAATGTTTTTTCCACTTTATCTAAAATTAATTCTCTACCTATTTTATTATCTATAATTTTCTCACTATTTTCATCACTATTTTCATTACTATTTTTATTAATAGTTGAATAATATCTTACTTGATAACTTAACCTAAAACCTACATAATTTACATATTCTAAAGACTTGAAATGATTCTGTAAACCATTTAAATCATTATTCTGGAAACCATTTAAATTATATAAATTACTAAAAATAGTATAAATTATACCATATAAATTTATATTAGCCAATACATTTAAGGAAAGATAGAAATTTCCTATATAAAGGCCTGAACAGCTACATATTTTTACCAAACAAGAACAACCACATATTTTAGCAAAACAGGAACTATTAAATGCATATTTTTGTAAAAACTTTTAATACAAAAATCTATTAAGTTAACATATCTCTTCTCAATTCAAGGCATTCTAAAAAATATTAAAAATAATTGATAATTCATATCTTTATTAATTAATAAATGATTATTTATCTTTTCAAATCATTCAAGAATTGTAAGGACTTGCACCTCCAGTAACAAACATTCCAAAAAACGAAAATTTAAATGTTTATTCGTTCTATAACCAATTCTTTCTGTTTAATAATTAGTTACAATCATTAAACAAAACCCCTATCCCACACCTCTTCAAAATAATCGTCTTTTATAGATTTCATGGCTTTTTGAGTCTTACTTACCATAAAATCTTTTCATTTCGAATAACAATCAACCTATAGCTTTTTTATTAATAATAATCATTTTTATTACATATTATATGTCACATTTTCATGTCACAATCATATGTCATATTTTTGATCATGAAAGAGATTTATATAACAGTAAGTTGATCACTATTAAATCTATATTGATTGATTTATTTATCACCTTATTTATCACCTTATTCAATTACATAAAGAAATCTACATCAGAAAAATTAGGAAATCTAACTTTTATATAATCAACAAACAATAATCAATCATCAGTTTTAGGTACCTTACAAAAATTTCCACGTCTTTTTAATTGAGAAATTATATTAACATTTACACAAATTTCTTCATCATAACCCATTAAAAAATTAACGATTTCTTTATAATTTTTAAACTCGTCAATTCTTAAATTAAACATGTTATTTAATAAAGCTTTAATAAAATTTCTAATCATCACATCTCTTTTGTTTTTGTATTTACCTGATGGATTATTACTTAAGTTTTTTGCATATAATGAAACTTTTGGTAATTTACTAATATAACGCATTAAAGAACCTTTATCAACATTTATTAATGGTTTAGAATCTAGCAATGTTTTACCATCATCCTCAATAATAACACGTTTATTATCAAACATTAGACGAAATATTTTTTCTGAGTAAACATCTGTAACATGTCCACCATTCTTAAAAATATCCTTACCACTTCTTAACTGTTTTTGAATAAATATTAATTCTTTATTACCTAACATTTTATCAGTTAATAAATTGTTAATTTCTACTAAAGACATTCTACCTCTTTGAAAACCTGTAGCAGCAATAATATTACCATCAACACTCAATTGACCCCTAGTACATCAACTTAAAATTCCTGAACCTTTATTTTTCAGCTCAAGTATATCAGAACCATCACGTATTTTACGATATTCTAAATATAAAGATTTATTCATAAACTTATGTTTAAGAACTTTTTCCTCTAAATTTTCTATATTTGTTATAAATCCGTCTGTTGTAACCGATACAATCTCACCATCTAATAAATTAATAGTATGTAATAATTCACCAATAACGCATCTAATAAATGAAGTAATTCAAGAAGCTATTAACGGATTAGATAAATCATTTCCCTCCATTCTTTTCATTTCTGAGTTCTAGTATCAAACTTCTCTTTATTATTTATACCACGTACAACTAAATATATAGAATTTCCTATCTCTTTTCATAATGCATTATTAATTGTCCCTTTAGGATATTTTGATCTTTCATTTTGTATTTCTTTAATACAACCATAGAAGGGTTTTTCAACAATCAAACCACCATTTAAAGTTCTTATTTTCTTAAAAGGTAT